>JBBPLQ010000080.1:0-61832 GCA_038089855.1 Royoungia palumana | reverse complement strand
CGCTTCGTCGGTGTCCTTTCGTTGACAGATTCGACCATTCGTTCAGTGGTCGCCTTCTTCCATGTGCCATATTGTACCATCCCTCTACGAAGCATTTCCTCGATTCTAAGCCCCTCTTTTCCCCACCACTGATCCCACTTGTATCCGCGGACCCTGGTCTTTGTCAGTTTACTACACCTCTACGCTCGCACGATGATATTGAAAAATACGATAACGAATATTAGTATTTACCACTTTTTTTTTTTCTTGTGTGACGTGGCGTGGTGTCCCTCGGAACGCTCCCCCGAAGCCGACCCTGTCTGTCACCAGAGCAAGCGATTCGTGTGATCCCTTTACTAGCGGTGCGATCAAAAAATTTTCCCTTGCGAGCGGTTGCTTCCAGCCGGATTGGCCCCATCACATTCTGCCGAACGCCCACGGATATCCTTCTTTTTTCGCGAGTGCAAATAGTGCCGGTGGTTCCCGAGCCCCTACCGCAGTCGAGAGACGAGCCAAGCACGACCAACCTCCTCGAAGCTTGGGCACGGATAAATGTTATATTGTAGAGGTAATATAGCTAGTCATGACGTGGATGCAATCTAATACGTAGGGAAGCCACGACTTTGTTCACTGAAATCCAGTATGACGAGAGCCCTCGGGGCTAGTGTATGAATGAGTTCGAAATAAGTTATCGTGGCAGGAGTTATGATAGTAGATAAACTATGGGAGAACCTAATATCATCACGTAGAAAAAACTTGAACCTGTCGTGACTGCATGGCACGTGTAGGGCCTCTCTGATTATTATCCAGAGTTTAATATATATGTCGTGCCAGCTGGTTCGTGAAGGGCATGAGACTGAATAATCGCGTGTGCTGCTGGACTATACGCGCGCAACAAGTCAAACCATTGAAGTCGACGGCCGCAGACGACCTTGGCCACCCCATCTCTGGAACACGGGGTCATCCGCTTTTGTATCTGGGTGAATTTGGATCCTGCCCTCCCAAAGAGCCGCCGACGACTTCGAGGGATCGTATCGTGCCGGGTCTGAGAGCGTACCGTGACTATGTGGTGCCCAACCCGCGCCAATCGAAGATGCTATGAGAGTCGGCACCATGGTCATAATCGAAGGCCTTCATTAAAGATGATTAGCTGGGGAAGGAGAACACAAAGGCAGACAACGGACAAAGGTACTCTGCGGTCGCTCTGCAGGCGTGCCGAACGACTCTTCCAGACAAACGACGACGACCGCATACGTGCGCCACGAAGATTCGCAAACGTGGCCAGATTGTCACGGACAAGCTCTATGGCCTCGTTCCATTCCACGTCCGCTTTAATGGTAGGAAGCACCTCGGGGCTTGGGAGGAGCCTCAAAAATACGAAGAGTTGCTCAAAAGGTTTGTTGGGTAGAAGGCGAACCAAGACACCCAAGGGAATCGACACCATGCCAAGGGCTATCGAAATACCCCATTCAAGACTCCCGATAGGCGTGACTTGGAATGCTGCACCACCAATGAATACGACGATGATCTGCACCGCGACCTCTATATGGTCATGGTCAGTGGCAAGTTCACAAACACGCAACAAATGATGTTTACCTATAAGCACGATCACTATGAAATAAGGATTCCTCAGAATGCCTTCGAAGATGTTGAGCTTGCGATCTAGTCGTCTTGAGTTGAAAGAATTCGATATTTGTGCAAAAACAAAGATATTGAAGACAACCGTTTGCACAACCGTATTGTTCGTCGACGTGTTCTCCAGTCCCAGGATCTGTAGACCGTCAAAGTGGAAGAGTAGTGTGATCGCGATTTGATAAATCGACTGTAAGGATATCTGTTTGTACATGTCGACAGTGAACAGCGGCGCGGTGAGTTTGTCTGGCTTCCGGTCAAGGAGAGCCGGAGACGCGGGATCGGTAGCAAGGGCAAGAGCAGCGAACGTGTCCATGATAATGTTGATCCAAAGCAATTGCACAGCCGACAGGGCAGAAGTCTCCGAATTCGATACAATGGCCGTGACGGACGTGATGACAACAGCAGTCACATTGGTGGAGAGCTGGAACTGTAAGAATTTGCGCACGGCATCATTGACACAACGACCCCACATAATGGCTTTGACGATCGAAGCAAAATTGTCATCCATGAGGATTACGTCGGAAGCATCTTTTGCAACCTCAGTGCCAGCGATGCCCATTGAAAAGCCAACGTGGGCAGTTTTGAGCGCAGGTCCGTCGTTCGTACCGTCACCAGTGACAGCAGTGATCTCGCCCAGGAAGCGCAGTTTCTCGACCAGTATCTTTTTGTCTTCGGGGGAGGAACGGGCAAGAACTTGGAGCCTAGGCACAACCTCGAGCATCTCTACGTCGTTTAACTGCCGGAACACTGGTCCTTCCATAATAATGCCGCCCGCCGTAAAAATTCCACATTGAGAAGCTATAGAACGGGCGGTAAGGACATTGTCACCGGTGCACATCTTGACAGCAACTCCGGCCTTCTGACAATCTGCAACAGCTTGCCGAACACCGTCACGGAGGGGATCTTCAATGCCAACGATCCCAATGAGAGTAAGCTCACGAGCGAGATCTTCATAAGGTATCTAGATAATGCTCAGACAATGAACGTGGCGATACAAACCGACATACATCGTCCTCCGCATTCCAGCCTACTCCTGGTGGAGGCCAGATGGGAAAATCACGGTAACAGATGGCGAGAGTCCGAAGCGATTGATTTGCATAAAATATGATCGTGCGAGAGATATTAACTTCAGCGTACGAGTCAATTCCCGCGGTCTCCACGATGTCATCTTCATGGCTAGCTTGACTCGCCTCTGGCGAAACGACGACATGGCGATTGCACAATTTGGTGAGGATCTCGCTCGCCCCCTTGACATATAGTCGATGACCACCGCCTCCCAGCCTCACCACCACACCCATAGCTTTACGTTCACTTGAGAAAGGAAACATTTGAACGACATCCGCGGCGTCGCGAATTTCCTTGTGGTTGGACCAGTTGAGCTCCTTGGTGAAGTTGAGGAGCGCGACCTCTGTCTTGCTACCGATGAAGACTTTTTGGTTGGTCGTGGGATCCGCGTCCTCGAAAGCAGTCGTGTTGATCGCAATAGCCGCATTAAAAAGTTTGCAAAGCTGGGGTGAAAGGACAGTATTGATCTGGCTCTGATCAACAGAAAAGTCCTTATGTCCAGAACTTGAGTCGGTACTCTTGCGAGAAAGACCCTCGTCGACCACATTCGTCCTGGCCTGATTTTGTTCAAGTTGTCGCGCGAACTTGGCGTGGACACCAATGGATCCTGCAACTACAGCCATAATGTTTTGGGTGAGTGTACCAGTCTTGTCTGTACAAATGACAGAAGCATTCGCCATCGTCTCGCATGAGCCAAGCACGCGAACAAGTAAATTTTCCTTCGTCATGCGTCTAGTAGCGAATGCGAGAGCGAGCGTGACAGCGAGAGGAAGACCTTTAATATACGTACACGTCAATTGAAGATGATGTGTAACGTCACATATAACTGACCTTCTGGAACGGCTACCACCACCAGGGTGACAGAGATGATGAGGATGTCCACAAAGGCCATGCCTTTCGCGTTTGCGGTTCTTAGTACATCGATAGTCAGGTTCTGTAAGATAGATTTGACAACATGACTGACCTCGCAGGGTTATTTGTGCCCAGCTGGACAAAGAAGCGTATCATAAGGGCAGCAAACAAAAGGAGACCTGCGACACTGCCGGCCTTCGCAATCAGCTCCGCAAGATCGTTCAACTTGAGTTGTAACGGAGTATTCTCAGTATCCGTGCGTAAAGCTGATATGACGTGAAGATATTTAGAAGACAATCAGAACCAAAACCCCCTCACCCATCATGATTCGACCGTTAAAGCTTTTCGTTCCGACCGCGACAACAACATATTGTCCGACACCTTCCAGTACCTTGCTACCACTGATGACGAAACAATCCAAATGTGATGAACTAAGCACCCCATGCTTCGGTTGTCCTCCGACAGCGCTGTCGGCTCCGTGGCTTCCGCCCTTCGCGTTCCTCACCGCCAGGCAGGTTGAATAGGGTGCCTTTCTGATAGCATCCGCCTCGCCAGTAGCGGCTGATTCATCGCACCTGACGTTATGCCCTGAAAGGAAGATTCCATCGCAAGGAACCACCTCGCCCGGTTCCAGTAATGCAACATCGCCAACCACGACGTCCTACACGATGCATTCGTATCAAAAATGGTGAGAAACCATACAAAAGATACCTTGATATCGACAACATGTTCTGTTCCGTTACGGATGACCTTGACAGAACGTTCATCCTTCTTTTGATTGAGAGCCTCGAACTGGCGTTCTTTTTGCCAGTCGTTGAGAGAGCCAACGATAACCTAAGACTGTATTGACGGATATTAATGTAAAAAATGAGATAACCTACAACTATTAGAATTGCAATGATGATTGCAACGCCTTCGACCCAGTCCACAGGCGGTTGTCCAGCGGGAAGCGGTGTCCCAAAATCCTCGAACAGGCCGAGAGCCAAGGAGACTACAGCAGCTATGGATAATAAAACCTAAAAGAGAGATGAAGGGAAAAGTGACCCAAAAGTAGAGCCTTACGTACCAATACCTTGTCTTTCAGTGCAAGCCACATCAATCCAAGGAGAGATGTCGTTGGGCGTTGCGGCAGGATATTCTCGCCATATACTGCCTTGCGATCCGCTAACGAGGCAGTATAGGGATCAGCTGCCCTGCGCAGATCATCAGCACCTGTGGGCGACGCATGGGGGTCATCTGGAGTGGTTGTGAAGGGTTTCCGGAGATATCGATCGTGCCTTTGGGAGGCACCTTCGCCTGCGCCTGGTTCGGGTTGAGATGGACGACTAGCATCGTGGGGAGGTACGTCAAGAAGTAGACCACGGGTAGGATCCGTACCGAGGCCCTGGAGGAGACTAGTGATACCGCCGAGTGTACGTAGAGCATCCAAGTCTTTTGGATCCAAGAGACTCGCCAGCTGATACGGGTCAAAAGCAAATGGTCCAAGGTCGTGCGGAATTTCCTGCAATGAGCCGTTGGAAGGCTGGGCGTCCTGGTGGGCATCACGTTGAATATGCATTGAAAGCGGTGCAGATTTATCATCAGAAAATTGTTCCTGGTGTTTGGATGCATCGGAAAGCGGGTGCGAGTGGGAGGCAAGGGTTAGACTGGTTGCATCCGACTTGGGACGACGGATTGAAGAATGGATGGCAAACGCTGGTGGGCCATGATCCGCCTCGGTCTCATCGATAGAGCTGCGCCCATCGTGTGAACTGGTGAACGTGGTCACGCTGGATTTCCTGCGCTGGGGATACCTGTCGATAGCAGAAGGACTAAGAAGCTGGAGGGAGGATATTCCAGACCGTTCATCTGGTTTGTTATCTCGCAAGGTGAGAGACGTTGCAAAATGGACAGACGACTGGGTCGACAGAGTTGGAGACGGAGGCGGGTTGGAGGCAGCGTCGCTAAAAGAGACGCAAGTGAGAGAAGGAGATGGGGAACGAGCAAGGTCGAAAGAGTGGCGAGCGGGGGGATTCGGAGAGAGTAGGTCGGGGGGACTGGCGGCAGACGGGGGGCGGTCGACCAAGGAGAGCTTAGAGGAAAGGTCGGTAGTGACGATGGCGGGAATGCTTGTAGAAGCCATGTCAGGGGAAGAAAGAAAGTCAGCAATTAGCAGCCCGCTAGATATATAATGACGACTCGAAGTGCGCTGAACCTGAGTCGGCTTGCCATTCAAGCTGCTCGCTTGCTTGGCACGCGTGAATACGTTCGATCATGGAACATTCCAAATCGAAACACAGCCTTTATTCCATTAGAAACGTCCACCGTCGCCACGCACTCCGCGAAGAGCCCATTGCGCGGTGAGCTCAAATAAGCTGGAATCCGCATCTCGTCGTCGTCGTCACTCCTTGGTACGATTCCACCCTTCAATTCGCGTTTGTCGGTCGCCCTCAGCCGCCAATCACTCACCGGTCCCAATTTGGGTTAAGTTGCAGATCGCCCTGCTCACGGCCCGGCGGCCGGCGACTCCGCACTGCGGACCGCTACGTCATAGCTTGCCCGACACGCCTTATCACCGTGCTCCATTATGTCCTTATCTACCAAGTATACCTACTGACCTCTCATCCGAGGCGACATGCTTTCTATAACACCTTTCCACAACAGCCTTCCATTCTTGGATCTGTCTATCGCATCAGACGCTGATAATCGATGCCAGGCTTGGCTGGGCAGCCATGCATATGTGAAACGTGCGCAGCTTCTCACACCTGGTTCCTTCACCCGCATGCTATCCCATTCACGTGCTAATACCATCCATCTCTCAGTCACGTGTATTTGGCTTTTGAACATGCCTCCTACACTGTCCTTTCTCGCTAGTCTTTACTAGTAGTCTCAATATTTCCATCATCTGGTAAAGCCATGGAAATTTTGGTATTTTAGGCGGGCCCTGCCGCCCACAACTGCGCGATCCAGTTCCCAGATTCATCAATCCGTTTCAAGCTAGTTCATCCCACCGTTCCCACAAGGTATCCATACAAACGTCCTAGGGCATGCACTTCTTTGTGTTACAGTATTCATGATGACGAGGGATACGATTGCTCATCCCTCCTGTTAGTTCATCATCTACAATCGAGGGGTCAGTCCACATCGATCAATCCATCTTCCTCGCGATCAATTGCATTTGCTCACTCGAATGCGTTAGGTCCCGAGTCCATGCTTTCAAGGCGTGTTCGTTCATTCGCCACTCCAGCTTTCTTGTCCATACTTGAGATAGTCGCTCATTAAATACGCGCCGTCCTCGGTCCATGGACTCGGACTGCCAACTCTGACTAGCGACCATGAAACTCCCTGGCATCCGAAATGAATTCCAAAAAAAGCAGTTATCGATTCACGACCACCGGACGTTCCACGTAGAATGTTCCCTCGAAAACGAAGGAAGACTCATATGATATCATTTTTATTGACAGAACCAAAGGTGCTCGCTTAGTCAACCCGGGACGTTTCTAAACGAGCATTGTTCCAGCCACTAGGAAATGATTGTTTTATCACGGCGGAAATAAAGCTTTGTTCACATCTCAAGCCTTTCAACGATCCTCAGCCTACAGCATATCCCCCACTCGAACACTTGCCATTTCTGTTGGGATGTGCACGAGAAGCCTTCTTTTCAATCAAACTGTCATCTTCTCGGTCCAGGGGTCACGCCCCGTAGTATCTTTCGGCAAGTGTGTGAACTAAGGTGAGGGGCTCACTAACGCAACTCCATTGGGTCATACGACGGATTCGCAATCAGGGTTATGTCACTCAAGGGTCCGCCTTATCATTTTCATCGCAGAGAATCTGTTCCGTCGCTCCTTCGGATGCCCTAACCCTTCAAATAACCACGGAGTTTCCCCGACCCACAGCAACTTTTGGCACGGGATCCACGCCGTGTGTGAGATATTGGCAGGTACAGGAGTATCCGTGACTGTACCACTGGCAAGGTTTTCCTCAGATGTATGACACTTGAGGCTTGCATGTCCGGGTTGCGAAGCCGGCTAGGCTGTGTACGTGTGACCATTGATAGGAACAATATTGTCCTAGGAACTGACCTTCCTTTCGGGAGTTGAGCCAAGTGAGTAGCACTTGCTCCTTTAGTAAACAGACCGTCACACTACTGATATGTGTAAGGCTACGCACAGCAGATCTCCGTTGGAATACATCATGGATGCATCACCAAGTATTTACTCAACCCACTCAGACACCGAGACATGTGACGTAGAATCTGTAGTCTTTGCCGGGGCTGCTAAGGTCGAGCGCCACGCGTCTGCGTGTCAGTCGTGACAATTCAATACAATCAACGCCAACAAAGCACGATGTCTGCTCGCCCGATAAACGTGTTCACGTTCGTGGCGAAACGCTACATAAAACAAGCGGAAACTGGCCGCATCACCAAACCGGTGCTCGTATACGGTAATCCCCTTGCCACCCGACACGCTACAGTAAGCTCTTGGTTCTACATCGACTAATGCAAGCGTTTATCCCCGTTTGAGCGGATCTGGAAGGCGCGGTACAGCAGACCGCTTGTCGTCATGTTCCGTGGCAGGTTGTCCTCCGCTCTTCCATAGGTTGGACGCAACTGCGTTCCATGGCCGGGTGGGCAGGCGTGCGGTGGATGTCACGGTTTGGAACGTGTGCGATGGCGTCTGCGAGGTCGAGTCATGATATCTTGGCAATCGCCGCATCAGCCAACCATAATCACATCGCCGCGATCCGTGGACGGCGACCTGTCGCCAGCTGCCACTCGCCAGGCATCAACACTGCCTAATATCTGAATGGAACCCAAACGGCGTACGGGCGTACGAAGTGCAAGTGGGTGAGGGAGGTGCGCCTCGGAGGGTGTCGATGAGGCAGCATCGAAAGTCCGTTGGGATATATGAGCCTGATAAGTTCTATGCATTACATTAAGTATGGTAACAAATCCGCCAGGAAGACCCCAGGCCTGCAGGTTTTTGTCCTACGCGAATTTGTTTTTGTTCTTCGGAGAGCAATATTCGATGATCGCATGACGCAACGGATGAGAACCTACTGTATGCCTCAAATCGGCACCGCAGGCTTGGGCTTTGGGAGCCAACCTCCACGGGGATTTGATGGTTGCGCAGCAGTGACGCTAAGGAACAGTTTCATGGCCCACTCTCCACGGTCAGGGTACTACGGAAGACTGAGCACGCGACTGCTACTGTTGCGGAAAGGCCACCTTGGCATATTATGACATTGGTTAAACGGTATTACGCCGACGCCGCATCGATCTAAGGCGTGTTGAAAATGCTCAGAGGAAGCATGACATGGGCTTGTAACGTTACGGAACCAGATTTGGAAGTAGGCCGCGATGTAGCCACGCTGAAAATTCCATTGGAAAACCGCCAATCTTCTGACTTGAAAAAAACCGGCGTCGGCGGGAGCTCGGATATCAAAGTTTCGAGTCGTTCGTTGATGGAACGGTGTCCATATCCCAATGTATGCAATTTTATGCAAACCGAACCAATTCCAACGGACTCGAGTTGACGTAAGCTTTGAACAATGATTCTCAGAGGGCTCAAATCACGATCTATCGGTAACGCAGCAGGAACCGCCTGAAACGAGAACAACGTTGCGTGGCGCGTCCGTGGGTGAAGATGTTGGAACTTGGAAACGAAGATAGTGTGGACCAATTGTTTGATCACCAGGGGACCAACTTTAATGTTGTCAGCTTGAAATGAGAACCAGAACGTTGGTAGTGAGACCGCTATGGAAGCACGAATGATTGTTTCAATTCTTAGCCTACGCAGTCTGATGCATTACCCACAAACGCAGGATGATCATTTTTTTCCTCGCGATGCATCCTGGTGGAGGACACTTGGACATGCGATGCATTGAAAGGGGGAATATTTGACGTGGACGTTCAATGTCCCTAGTTATAGTTCATGTAGTACCGTACGCTCGAATGCCAGTTAGCTTGTAGTTTTAATTCACACCACATCATGGGGCGGGTTCACGCGGGAAGAAATGGACAGGTTGGGCTTCCATTACATATCCCCACACAAGACCCTGTCTACCTTTCAACGTTTCAACAAGCAAACGGGGTTGACTTCACGTTCTCTTGCACACAGTGACTATAGAGAAGATTCTAGAAAGTAAGTGACAAAGAAATAGTGTAATACGTCTCGTCCAAGGTTCTATGTAGAAGCCAGAATGTAGCCGTCATAAGAATTTTCGCAAAAAAGGAATAATCATATAAAAGAGCCAACGAATAGACAAACTGGACCGTGGTTGACGGTGAGTATGTAATATCAACGCCTGCGTTGATCCCTAAATATCCCGAGTCATACCTGCTCTGAAGCGTCTCATGGTGCCGGGCTTACCACCTGAGGGGTAGGTACATGCCCATTCACCAAGTCGCTTCCTTGTGCCTCGTCATTTGTTTGAACGAGTTCTGCTTGACCATGTTTGTCCACAGCATTATCTTGGTTCAGTCGGCTCATTTCCCTGATAAAACTGGACCCCCAGAAGGCCGCGGAGTATTTGTTGACGTATTTAAACAGCTTACGGTGGTTTTCAGCGCGTGTTCCGGCGTCCATCGCGACCGCTTCGTGAATAGCATCCGCGACTTGCTGGGAATCCCACGGATTGACGACGATGGACCCGTTGAGACTTTGAGCCGCGCCTGCAAATTCGGAAATGATCATGACACCCTGACGAGCTTGCTGACAAGCAATATACTCGTATGATACCTGACGGAGTAATGTGATTCGATGTCTCCGTAAAGATACTCGAGTCTTACGAGGTTCATTCCATCCCTGGTGGAGGAGACAAGGCAGACGTCACTGATGGCGTAAAGGGCGCAAAGTTCGTCAAAAGCCAAGCTCTTGTGCATGAAATGAATGGGCATAAACTCGACTGTGCCAAAACGGCCATTGATGCGTCCAACTAATTCGTTTACGGTTGATCGCAAGTTCTGATACTCCTCGACGTCTTGGCGCGAAGGGACGGCGAGTTGCACCAACACTACCTTCACACATGTTCATCGCTGTCTGCCATCGTGGGCTCGCGGATTACTCACCTTTCCGATCCACTCTGGGTGTTGTGTAAGGAAAAGTTCGAGTGCATGCAGCTTTTGAGGGACACCCTTGATATAGTCAAGACGGTCAACCCCCACGATGAGTTTCACACCCGCAAATCGCTGTTCTAGCTGGGCGATACGCGACTTCACGGAGTCTTTCTTTAAGTTCTGTCCGCCGATACCTTTTTCTGTGAGGAATCCAACACAACATGTGCAAATCCTCACCTCAATGAAAGAAGCGGGTTCAATTCCGATGGGGAATGTACCAACATGTGCCAAGCGTCCTTCGAATTCAACACCATTGGGCATTGTAGGCAATCCCAGAATACGGGTGCATGAGGACAAGAAATGGCGTGCGTAATCATATGTATGGAACCCGATAAGATCGCAAAAGAGGATACCGAGTAGGATTTCGCGGCGGACAGGGAGGATTCTAGGAGCTGGTCAGCACAGCCGGACCGGGCCGGAGCAGCAACTAGACGCGCACCGATAAATCTCACTACTGGGGAAGGGTGTGTGCAAAAAGAAGCCGATTTTGACGCCGGGGATCTTCTCATTGTTCGCGGAAAAGTTCTCTTCGAATCCTTCGGTAATCTTGGACAATTCTCGTTTCTGCCAGTCCCCACTCGCCGTCCCATCCACGAGCCCACGCAGAATCATGGGTAGGAGCATCAGGTGATAGTCTTGCACCCACACCATCGCGCCAGGAGTAATCTGCGAGCGGACCGCCTCTGCGAACATTAAGTTGGCTTGACGATAGGCCGTCCAATTCTCCTCTTCAAAGTTCATTTCACCGGGGTGGTAATGGAACAATGGCCATAGGATGGAGTTGGAAAAGCCGTTGTAGTGGCGGTCGGCCACGTCGTCCTCAAGATAGACAGCATGGCAAGAGTATTCATCCATGAGCCGTTTGTCGACATATGGACGATCCTTTGGAGGGATGCAAAACCCGGGCCACCCGATCCATGTAAAGTTGAGCGACTTCTTAAAACCAGACAGGGCAGACACGAGTCCTCCTGAGGACATCTTAAAGTGGTATTCGCCTGAGGCATCCTTAGTGATAGTAATGGGAAGCCGATTAGAGACAACGATGAGGTGGTTTCCTTGACTAGATGACATGTCGGCGACGTTGGTGTCACCAAAGGACAAGTGAGGAAAGAGTGAAGATGGCATGATGAGAGACGAGCCCGGGATTATAAGTGCTACGAGTTGGATCAGGGCGCTGCAGAAATCATGCACGAGAACCGGATTAGGGAGATAATCGGATCTGTCTAGAACTCGCGAAGTCACGGTGATGCAGGAAGGAACAAGCCAAGGCGGTCGTGGTGGTGCCAACACAGCAATACATGACCGTTCAGCAGTTCCCAAAGACACCAGCTTGGTTTAAACAACCTCCGAGTATTCGGTACATGGTCTTAGTCCACCCTTTTATAAATTTGAATCGGATGTCCTTCCCCCGACATATCCCGTTTGCGGGGAGAGAAGAGTTGTAAGTAATGATTCGACGAGAATAGAGTGCGATTCAGTTTCATGCTCTCAAACACCGGTCAAATAAATGATGCGCGAATGTTTTTATTATTCTGCAGTACATGGTGCACAACGGAGAGGTACATTGCAACGTGTTGGAATCAGTCAAACAGACCGAAGCCCTGAACAACCATTTAGTCGCAGTCTGCGATGAGAAGAGAAATCGGCTTACCATGTCATCATCAGACTCTTCCTTCTCTTCGGCCTTCTCCTCGGCCTTGGTTTCCTCGGCAGCGGCGGCAGGAGCGGCGGATTCTGCAGCGACAGGAACGGCAGCAGCGAATGCCTCAGGATTTTCCAAGAACGCTTTAGCCTGGCGATTAAAGTCAGAACGTTCATTGGAGACATGTAAAGCCAGTGACGACATAGGAAGGTGCATCGTGAGATTCAGCGTTTTCCGTGTAAAAGTGTGTCGAAGGCGTCACAAGTACTCGGCAAATAGCGAAGCTTACCTTTTCAGAACCCTCGAAGGTGTAATCAGTAGCCAGAGAAACAGCAATGAGGTTCTTGTACGAATTGACGAGGGAATGGACGACAGAAACGATTGTCGGGTACTGGAGGGCAAGCGAAATGCAAGCAATTGACTTGATTCCAGACATGAAGCGATTGATAAGTTCCTTCTCGTCAATATCGAGGACAGAGGGAGCAAACACATTCCCAGAGTCAAAGATCTGCACCACAGTCATACCATAAGTGAAGGGGGAGATGTTTAGCATGTTCAAGAGGGTAGCCTCGGATGGACCGACACGGCTGCCAGCTGTAACAACTTGAACGTCCGAGACGATTTCAATAGTACCACGAGCGATCTTTGTAGGGATACCGAGAGCCTGGAAGAAAGATGTTTTTCCGGGTTCCATACCGGTGTTACCGGCAGGAACGAAGACGTCCTTAGGAGCATAGGCACCGGCACGAGCGGGGGCAGCAACCTTGTTCGCGACGATGATCTCACGGATATCCTTGAGATCAGAAGAGGTGAATACGAAACCGATGTTTCCCTTGACGTGAGGAAGGAGCCTCTCGAACTGAGGGTGCTCAGAGAGGATAGAGCGGAGGGCGCGGCGGACCATTGTGTTTTTACCCATCAATACGATACCCTTTCCTCGGAGGG
Organism: Royoungia palumana; assembly: GCA_038089855.1. Classification (NCBI taxonomy): domain Eukaryota; kingdom Fungi; phylum Basidiomycota; class Agaricomycetes; order Boletales; family Boletaceae; genus Royoungia; species Royoungia palumana. Next base: position 48,615 of record JBBPLQ010000080.1, on the reverse strand, counting down.
CAGTACGAATCTGATGCATTTGGTTCGAACCGACGTTGTCAACATTGACCAAGAAAATCGAAGCTAAATCATTCGATCGAAATCAACAAATCCAGGTAGTACGGTAATATGGCACGTACGATATTTGGCGATGAGGTCCTTCAACTTGATGAAGTAAACCTCCTTTTGTGCGCGCGTAGCACCCATTGTTGTGTGAGTTCACTGAACATAGGGCTAAGGACTAGGCTGCGGTATTAGATGTGGGTAGAGCTTACGAAGTTGATACAGATGATTTTGAGTGGGTAACTAGTGCCTCCCGATTGACCTCTGCTGATAGCAATGAGCGACGTAAGATTAGACAACATCAGAGAAAGAATACATACTAGCAGTGCCAATGGATTTTTCAAGGCGACTGGTCAGATTTGTGTACTCTTCTATTACAAGGTTTGACAGCTAAGCACAACCGGAAAATGCCATGCAGTTCTTGAATAACGTTCAATCTCCGATGGATTTCCCCGGTGGCTGTGCCACCAAAGTATAGCACGTGATCCATGTTCTCTGTTTCAAACCTTCAAGTCGATGAAATGGAATGTTGCGATGTCGTTTATCGACCGTCCGAACCCTTGGCGGTCATGACAGGCGTTCATATCCATGGTGAGCGTCACAAAAGGTCGAATTTGTCTTTGGGCTCATTCATATTCGAGGTCTTCTTCCTTTTTCACTCCTACCACACCTCGGTTCAGTCGCGTGCATGTTGCCCCAGCAGTAGACTTGCCTCCGAGGTTAGAGGATCCCAATAAACGCAGAATCGAACGCGCTTGTAATAGTCGGTCGGCCATCGATTCTCTGAGGCGATACTTATCCTCCGAATATGTCACATCAACTGACCCTTTTATTTCTTCGCCAACCGTTCTTCGCTCGCTTTACTACCGGGCAGAGTCTAGAAGTCAGCTGGAGATGTTGGATTCCGGGATGCTGACTCGCTTAATAGGCATACTTGGCTCTTTATCCGTTGATCCTCATACATCCACTACATACAGTGTTCCTTTGTCGCCTCGTCTCTTGGGGGTGGCCGCGCGGAGGACCCACTGGGCTTTTATGTTGAAAGTGGGAAAATACAAGCTAGAACGGGGACTACCTCTTCATGATTCGGATCGGTTTTGGTTGATGCGTGCCGAACTCGCAATCGCCCAAGCTAGTCCACCTTCAGAACGTAAGTTGTTCCTCTATCGATTAACCAAGTGCTCCACGAGACTCGACAGCTTTCTTGGCTCACATCTATCGCGCCATTCTGCGAGCACGTAAGCATTACCACGTCATTCGTCGCCACTCCCGCCATCCCGAGATACATGCCCATTACCTTAAAACATTACTAGCTATTCCGGACCCTCGTCTGCTCGATTTTGCTGCTCGCGACCTCTCTTTCCTTTTGCGGACTCAATACGTGTGTCATCGGTGGCTACAGCGATTGCTTTGCCTCTTGGTCATCAAGCATGGCGATTCTTTACCGACCCAATCACAAGAGGCTATTCTCGCCGCTTTTTGGAGTCGTGTCTGCCAGAAAGTCGATGGGCCCTCCGCTGTCCTTATATGTTCCCAGTCAGACACAGATCACTATAGGCTGGACGCGACAATGATTGCCCGTTCCCTTTCCATCAGTTTGTTCGGCGTCGGTTGTCGTCTCCCTCTCAATAAATCCGTGAACTCGTACCATCATCTCTTTTCGGTTTTTTCTCCGGAGTATGCGCTTCCTTTGCGCTGGAGTTCCTTAATCTCGCTCGCCGTCTTCAATTCTGCTGAAACGCCCCATATTGACTGCGTGCACTGCACGAGCGACCATGCAAATTCTCTACCAACCTTGTGTTGGCAGGTCACTTTTGGACTCGCCATCTTGGAGAGAAACGCTCAACAACGGACCCTCTCGATGAACAGAATTTCGGAAGCAACGCGCAATCTTTACCAGCGGTGGTTACCCGTTGCGAGATTGCGCCTGGTTTCTCCAGATCTCGCATGCATGGTCGCCACATCCTTTCTCAAAATGGCAAGCGTTCTATTGGATATGACCTTGTTCTACGATTGTCAATCCCTTTATTGCGCAAAATATAATTCAGAGGATCTGCCGATGCCAGTGCGAAGACAATTTGCTACTCAGTACACTGCAACGGCAGTGCGTATTCAAGGTGCACTTCCAGGCGTAGTGCTCTCAATATTAGACGCTTTCTCTCTGGACTTGGAGCAGCAACGTCAGGTTACGACCTCCGCAATAGAAATTCTTGCGCCCACAGATGCCTCCCTTGCCTACACCCTATATACTGTCGCTAAAGAGAACGGGATGGAACCGGACCCTGATGCAGCTCATACTCTCGCCATGTCTCTTGCTCAAAGTGGTGCACTCCGGCAGGCCATCGAGTTTTTCAATCATAGCCAATCTTCCCCGGAGAAACGCGGGATTCTCGTTGGCGCGATTGCGCGAAATTTCAGGGATAACCCACAGATTCGTCAGCCGCTGGATGTCTATGTTGCCATCCTCGATGAAATTACAAGCCTGTACCGTTGGCAGGTCCCTCCTGAACACTTTCGAGGGCACCTTGAACAGCTGTTTGTTATTTTGGCTCAGAATGGCAGAGGCAGTCAGCTATTTCCTGTCGTGGTATCCATCTTTGGGAGGTCACCGGGTTTCTTTCACCCACGATTTTTTGACCGATATTACCGCGTGCTTGCACAGCACAGGCAATTTACCACTGCCAGCAAACTCATCGATGTTATCGCAGTTGTATATCCTAAGATCGCAAGATCTCTATCCATCCTTGCAAGTCGAACTGGAACACAAACCGGGGCATTCCGAGTTTTTATCCGAAATTCTCTTCCCCGCGGACTGGCCTCGCTTGGACTATCTTCTCGTCTACGTCGTAGACCCTCCTCAGGGTACTCAAATGAACGTTACCTTTTGAGCTCGGGTCGTGTTCACTCTGCCAAACGCATTTTTACCCGCGTAATACCTGCGCTCCCCTCCAAGCGGTGCACGACCCTGGGGAACATGTTACTTCATGAATTGTCTCGTCGACCCACGTCACGTAATGGAAGGCGCGTTCGCAAAGTCCTCGCTTTGCTGGAAAGCCTCATTCATAACCACAATTTTCAACCTGATCGAGTGACTGTCAACACATTGGTCAAGGTTCTGATCGGCTGGCGGCTCGCGTTCGATTCCCCGCGGCTTCGCGAGCTGTTTGATCAGCTCGTTAGGGGTGGGTACCCTGCTGCGGAGTACTCAGCCCTACACCCCCCCTTTGGTACGCAACAGACGTTGTCCTTAGGATGGGCTGCCTTCTCAAAGCTGCCGTCCTTTGTTTCGTTTGAGAAACACGCGAAGCCGTTGTTCAAGATGCTCATCAAGGCATTCTATTTGCGTAACGATGTAGAGGCTGCGAGAAAGGTGGTGGGGATACTCAAGGTGGAAGCATACAAAAATGCGGTGGCAAAGGAGACAAGACGGAGCGCGAGATCGAGGGGCCGGGTCAAAGCAGCGTCGAAGCAGCCTGTGAAAACATGAACAGAGACACCACTGTACGATCAGACCATGCATAATACGATGTTCACTATAAGGTTGGAGATAACTCGAATGTCCGATCCAACGTTCGAACTGCTCAGCCCTGCAGGCCTGCAGAGCTGCGAGATCACCGCAGTTGGACCACGTGCAATTTACAAAGCGTACTCTTGAAAGTTTGAATTCGAGCTTTGAGTCAGTGACTCCAATCTGAGCACATCTTTGACTGTGATAAATCCATACTCAGATCGCAACGCGTTAGGACTGCTGCAGCAAGTGGATGCGTCTCGGTTTTTTTCCCAAGCAAGATCCCAAGTTAAAGATGCCTCATCCCCGCAGCGACGCGTGGTCTAGTACGGCAACGACGGTAAGCCAGCTACGGCTAACGGTCAAATCCGTAATCAGCTCATCAAAACGGGTTGCCTCATAGCGTCCCCATCGAATCAGACGGCCATCCTACAAGTTGCGCGAGAACGACAGGTCGGGTTATGATCCGCGTCGGCGCATTCAAACTGCTGTCGAACGGCGGCAGCAGAGGACTACCCGGGTAGAGGTCCTTGTTCCGACGCTGCGGCAGATCGACGCTCGACTCGAACACGGGAACAGAAGTAGGAGCGGAGACAGGTCGACGCACTTCAAGTCGGAGGAACAAGAGGTCAAGTTTCATTTCCTCCTCCAGGTATCTGGTACCTTTATTTGCGTCCCAACCCGCGCACACGTTCACCGTGGCTTGTCATCCTTAGGCTAGGATCAAAAGCGAGGTCAAGCATGAAGAAATCTCGTTTGAACACATCGTTCGAGATCGACTCGCACGCACAGGGCCCGAGACGTTCGTGCTTGACGTCCCTCAGCCTCTCCTCGAGGCGACCGTGACGAGGATCTTCATGGCCCGCACTTGGGGTGGCACCCCGAGCAGGATGTTTCCTCCGATCAGCAAGCAATTCACGCACGGGCTGGACGATTTCATGTACATTAATCCCAAATATGACCAGTACGCGCCCCGCTGGCCCGGCGCGCCGGGGTTGTTTTTCACGTCTGGCGAAAACGACTTGGACCAAATGGGATGCCGGTGGCCAAAGATCATGCGCGTTCTCGTACGTTTGAGGAACAACAATTGGCAATACATGGGTCAGTATGCGTTGACGGCATCGCAACCCCTCACGCTCGACGAGTGGAATGCGCAATCATACCAGGTGAGGTTTTTGAGTGACTCGTTCCGGGTCAGATCGGAAAGAGAGATCCATTCACTCAAATCCCTTTAGGCGAAACGGACCTTGGCAACACAACTTTCGGAGAGAAATAGTAAGCGGTTCCAAACCAGGATCGCCCTGCGAAAACTTCTAGGTCGCGAGCCCACATCCCAAGAGCTTGCTACCGCTGTCCGATCCAAGAAAAATTTACGGGCGAGTCCGGATGATATCTTTCGGGAATACAACGAGGGTAACGTGGTGTGTATTTTGCTTCTGACTCCTGGTGCAAATTACATCTATTTGGGCTCTCTAGGCGATTCGCGTATGGTGTATGAAGTGCGTTGGTTATGATGTGGATTTTCAGCGGAGAATTGCAACTGGTTCTTCTCAAAATTCGGAGTGACTCTTGCCTAATACGAGCGTAACCCAGGGCTGCTTAGCATCTCAGCAGTTCATTGATGGGAGTGGAAACTGACTCAGCATGACTTATTGTCGTCGTCTCTTGATAGTTGCTTGGATACTGTAATCATATGACGTTGTCTCACTAAGTCGAGCTTTTGAAAGTGTCGGAGAGCCGGGACCCCCTCGAGCTTCCATGGGGGGTCCTTGGGTTATCATTCCTGTTTGCAACTATGGCAGCTAACTGGGTGAAGGTGCCATCGGGTTCCCCTCGCCGTGCCCAGACATTCAATATTCAATGAACGATGCAGACAATGCATTCAAGACAGCCGCTTATTGCCCGAATGATGTTGTGTTGTGTCGGCATTCAATGTGGTCATGACGAAAGCATTGTAAATACTCATACTTAGAAAGAACAACAATAGCGCCCAAAGCGAATCCAACATCCCCCTCTATGACCCTACAATCTCCGGTATACCCGGATCCTCGAGATCCGGTATGGTTACTTTATCCCGCAAAGCATGGAGTTCAACCTCTTCCGCCCGCGTGCGGTCTGAGCTTGTATCTGATTCGGACAATGTGTGAGAGCCAACGGTTGAGGTCTCCGCTCCGCCATCATCGCTTGTCGATCCAGACGTACACCCACATTGCGCGTCCTCGTCCTCGTGCTCGCGTGTCGTGATTCCGGTGGTCCTGATTCCGACGGGCTCCGGCCCCGCTTGCACGTCCTCCCCGTCCTCTTCCTTGCTCTTGTCCTCCTCCTCTTCCTCAATGCTGTCCGACCGTGTAAGCTTCCCGGGAGGTTCGATTTTGGGCAGCACTACCTGGTGCTCATCGACTTCGTCCGTGCACGGGAATGCTACGCCCATCCGACGAGCGAGCTTGCGCTCCCGGATTCGTGCGAGGCTCAGACGGCGTTCTTCCATCCACTGCTCCTCATCCACCACCGGCACAGTCGTCCGCGCGACAGTCTTGGTCGTCGTTGCGAGCTTCTCACACTGCAGACCTATGCCCGCAGCAGAGAGAACGTGCATGACAGGCGCGTGAGAGCGGGGGTTGGGCATCCGATGCGCATATGTAGCGGTCATTCTGCGCTTACAGAATCGAATTAGCGAATTGTAGGAACATGGTATGCACGGGCTTCTCACCCCGGACCGAGGACGAACTCGCCGCCTAGCTGCGAGATGTCACCCCCTTTCTCCCATACCGGCATACCGACGCGGAGAGCGTTCTTGAAGACCATTGCAATACCACCCATGGGTCCATGACGCACATACCCACCTCGCTTGCGCTGTGCTTTGGGCTCCATGATGCGCAAAGTCATCCCAAGTGCCTTGTACAGACGCAACGAGGGATCCGTATAGAAGGTAAACTGAGTACGAAATATTTCTACGAGGATGTCATCGATCCACTTGAATTATCACACGAGTGGGGTGGGACACGCACGTCTATAAGATTTGATCATATTGTAAGATCCATTTCCAATGACGACCAGGTTGGCATCGGCTTCCTTGAGCATTCTGGGGTCAACATTATCTGTCACTGAAAACATATAGTCTTGGCACAAAGGGCACCTGGCTTCTCGTCAGTGGGCGCAACTTGGCACCACGAGGCGACTCTTACCAGAAATGTCGAATGAAGATAACAATCGTCTTCTGATCTCGGAAGACCTCGCCGAATGGCATGCGCAAGCCATTTTCAGCGATGACGACACACGAAGACGCTTCAGAAAGCTGCCTGGGGGTCGGAAGTGCATTCTCGTCGAAAGTCGGGGAGGAAATAGACTGGGCTGTATGCGGTCGTGCAATCTCGGACCTGGTCGAACAATGAAGAGTGGGGCCCACGCCACGGCCGTCAAGGGCTGTCAGAGTACGAAAGTGGGTGGGGGTAGTGCCGGTAGCAGGTGCGGAATAGGATGCATGGGAATGAGTGGAACTGTTGTGAGTACACATATGACCAAGTTCAGCATCCACGGGTGGCTCAGACGTATACCCAAGGGTAGAGTCGCGAATCGGAGGACTCGAAACATCCATAGTGTGTAAACGAGTGACCATCTCGGCCGGAAAAAGCGTCGTCGACTTTCTGCGAGCATGAAACGTATTTAAATTCTCCTCTGAAATGCGTTTCGATTTAGAGGGCCGCTCATCAGAAAGATGGGGAAATGACGTGAAAGAGGCGTTTGTCTGACTCAGGGCGAGATTGTCAGTGGACTGACGGGTCAACGCTAGGCGATTCCCGATCTTCTTCGGTAGCAGCCGGCCAAACTTTCTGGCCTTCACGCTGTTCAAGGGCGCCATTGGGTCGTCTGCAGAAAATGCGGCCAGCCGAAGTGGAGATGATGGTGTGGGTCCAGGGCAACCTGCGTCAGACTGGACACGCGTCATAATCGAATGGACGCTGTCACTGCTTCGGCCAATGGATGAGGTAGGTGACACATTTTGAGGCTCAGCGGTGAACTGTAACGCAGGGGTTGATGACAACGCGCTGGTGACGATATATGATTGCAGTTTCGAATGTCCATAAGGAGAATTCTGGGGGGGCATAGGGAGAAGTCGGGCTTCCCCTCGCAACACGGCCGAGCGAGAGCGTCTACGCTGAATTGGAACATAGCGTGAACCCTCGTGATTACGGTCCTGAGGGCGCCATATGGGTTCATCGGACTCGTACCCACTAACAACTGGCGAGAGGTTGGAGGCGCTTCTGGTGCACGATGCCGTCACAACGCCGGCTTCCCTGGCAGGAGCTGGGGTTTCATGGTTAAGATACACTTGGTAGATGTCCGGGGGATATCTACCGCCGGTGTAAGGGAGGGAGGGGAGATGGGAAGTGGATTCACCGCGAAAAGAGAGTGGAGCGCCAGTATTACTGAGCGTGCTGGCGGTGCGGTCTCGAAGGACAGAAAGTGGAGCAAAAGGATCGGCGGGGTCTGGGGTCGGATAACGGGCAGAGAGGTCAAGACTTGGGGCAGGCTTTCGTCGAATGCGGGGTTGATTGAGGGTCGAATCGGTAGTTGATGATACAGACATAATACAAGACGATCTTGACTCGCCTGGAGGGGAATGGAGACCTGGCAGCAGAAAAGCGAGGAGTCAACGGAACGAATTAATATTACTAGTCTTTATGTACGATTTCCATCGTGGCTTCGGTGCGGAGTGTCTGCGAGGTGCGAACCTTGTTACTGTAGCGATCGAGGGGATTACACGTTTCCGCATTGCCTCAATTCCCGTCGTTACCGTGCCTCTTTATCACCAAGTCGTGCACGGCCGCTTCGCAGTGCTTCTAGACCTGAGAGTCAAATGTTATGCGCACACTGGCCTTGGACGCTAATGCTCGTTGCGGGAGAACTTTGTCGCCGAGTCAACGGTAATCCCACGACCGAACTCAGTTGCGGTGTTGGCGAAGAAGCATGCAATCTCGCTCGACGGCGATTTACCCACGAGCTCATTTCGCAAGCATGCCGATCGTACACTATCTGCACCACATGCACACTGTCTGGTGTCGAGCGCGCGTTCTTTCCTGTGCGGACGGAGGCATCGCGAAGCGTATGATTCCTAAGCAACGCGTTTGCCAGTTACTCAGTACAGGGGGAGAACGTTCCGACAAGAGTTCTGGAGAAACGAAAGCGCCACCTTCACCTTCCATCCCGTATCCGTATCTCACTCGCCTTCACCTCATGTGCTCAGCACCGTCCAGGGCTTGGCGAGGGTGCAGGTTCCGGTTGCGCCATGAGCTGCAGTTCCGATCAGAATCAGAACCATTCCGTAAGACACGCCCGACACAGCTCACCTTGATGGTCTGCACAGTAGTGAATATCATAGCAGCCATCCCAAAGATGCACAGCAGGATATCTGCCATTTTCTGCATCCGTGTTTTGGCTACCGCTTTGTAGTGCAGCATCGCAGGATACACGAAACACAGCGGCACACTAAAGAATCAGGTAATTCTCCACAGGATATGCAACTAGGTGACGCATCACTTGCCATGCAAAACTCCCGATGAGCGCGACAAATTTGTCGAGGTCCGCAGCGCCTGCCCAACTGATTGCCGTGCAAACCATCACCAGTCCAAATCGGAAGAAGTTCTTGAGCCATTTCACGCGCGGATCCCGCTTACCGCTCCTCACAAAGAGTCCATTCTCTAAGATACGCACAGCCGGGAAGAATTGAAGTGGAATAGACAACAGTATCGCTGCAGAATATAAGAATTGAACCTATTTCGCCGAGGTTACCAGGCTACTAAAACCACCGCAAAATAAACTTACTGCTTGCGTAAATTTGTTTGTTTGGTCGAGGTTGACGAGAACGACTGCCTTCACTTCTGATCCGAAAGTTAAATACGCGAGAGCGCCAGCTCCACTAAACAGCACTTGAACAGAAGTGAGTATCAAAAGATGGCAGATAAAATATGAGGCAATGCATACCTAGCGTCCCAATCATGACACCAGTCAATGCCTTTGGAAACTTGTGCGGCTCGCGCATGGCATCCGTAATTGGAATGACCTGCGCCACTTGTCAGAAGTCAGGGGGCACACTATAGTAACAAAGACGTACCAAGCCAACCCCTTCGAACGAGAAAACGGCAGTACTTCCGAATTTCTGTTAGTGGGGACCATTGACAAATTCGAAACTCAGCTCACCCGATGAACAAGGGGAAGTCTCGCGGATTGAATAATTGAATCTGCTCTATGCCCCTGTCTCTAATAATAGATATTTCACTGCCGAAAATATAGATCAATCCAGCGAGGATGAACGCATCGGCGATGAGGGCGGTTGTACTAAGCTTCGCTAGGTTCCTGACAAGTGCCAATGGCAGGAAGACGACCAGCTGGATGAGGATGAAGAACAGGACGGAAAAGTCGCAGATGCAATTTGTCACTGAATAAACAACAGCCTGCGCAAGTCAGGACACCGCTATCGATCTCTCGACGAATACTGACCTGGAGGTTCTCCGCGACGAAGATAGTGTAAGCAGCCACAAATCCGATTTGAGATATTGCAATGGAGGAGAGGATTGCATATCGCATCCACGGTCCATATAATGCGCCACCGATATCTGGATTTATCGTAAATGGTGTATGGGGGTAGTGGATGATGGCTACATACCACCAAAGGAACCGGAAACGACGAACTTTGCCTCGACCAGTAGTAAAAACGAATATAGGGAGACCAGTGCAACGACAGTGATAGTGATGGCGGAAAAAAGGAGTCCCCCATTGGCGAATCTGTTACAATTGTGGGGATCATTGACGGAACCATTGGATCGAAAGGAACCAACCCTTTGCCAAGGAACAACACACCGGTTCCTACGAAAGATTTCAAGAGCTGGTGAGAGCGCAGCGTGAGAGAATGTATGTAGAAGCCACACGAGATGCTGACCATCAGAACAGCCTGGGGTACGGACGCATCACCATGGGTGCTGACAGATACAGGCCGCCGTCTAGATCGAGAACGTGATCGGTCAGTGGACTTCAACAAGGGCTGTGTCTCGTTAATGGTAGGTGCCATTGAAGGAATAGTTTCCTCAACGGCTTCCTCATCATCAGCTCTATCCTCGTCTTCTTCGAGATCCTCTCCAGCCTAGGCCCGATATAAGTATGGCTGCCAATGAAGCAGATAGTGCACTCACAAATTGACCGTAGATATAAAGGAAATCGATGAAATTGTTAGTTGCTCGTCTCTCGTTGACGCCTTGTTCGTTTGCTTGTAAGAGGACATAGTTCCGCCTGAAGCCACCTGGCTCGTGGATGTGTTCAAACGCAGGGTTGGGTGGTACAACAGATCCTGCGTAAGACGCGGCACGTGGGCGAGTAGACTGTCGTCTTTGATCTGTATGCCACTTGTAGATATCATGGCTACGGGCATGATAGTGATCAGTTACGGCGGCCGAAACTCGTGGTCATGGGGCGAACTCACGTAACGTCCGCACCAGGAGCATGGTATGGTATGGGAAAACTCTCGGAGATCTCACCTCCAGGTCGTATAGGTGTCGACGACCCCGCAGAGGTCTCACCTGGTTCGGACATGTCTTGATCAGAGCCATCCAAGGAGCGCAAATCTGTGCGACTCGAGCGTTCTCCCCGCAAGAGAAGATGTCTTCTGAGCACCCTAACCTTGTCTTCGGCAGGAAGGTCATCTAGATCCACTACATTGTTATCAGGAGAGCTCGTTGGGCGCTTTGTGTTAACAGCACCAGAGGATGAACGGTCTCTCCCAATCAACTCGTTGGCGGGAAAGCCCGCACTTGGTGACCCATAACGGGTCACATTGGGATATGAACCCAACGAAGGAGTGTACCGCGTCGGGATGTTGGGTACCGGAGGCGTCCCAGAATACTGAGCTCGGAGAGCTCGGATGTCAGGTGTACCAGAAGGAGTGGTAGTGTCTGAGCTGAAGGCGACAGGACTGCTGATGATATTTACTGGCTTCGATGGAGAGGACATGGGTGGGTATTATTGATGCCAGAGCCAGCCGTGGTGGTCAGAGTGAGAGAAGGAGAGACGGGAGGTGCACTAACGGAGCTCGTCACAGCATGACTCTTAACGCCAAATAACCGTGGCTGTCACAGGGCAACATCCCGATTTGCCAAGCAAACACCCGGGGCTTGCAAAGTTCACTGCTCCTCTCTCTGATAGCTGAATGTCACACAGATACGTCCAAAAACAGTCGCCGCCTTTCTCTCTCGACCAACTCGGCTACCAGACTATCGTGACCGTCGTCGAGATCGTGTCAGGCGTTATGGGTAACGTGATTTACTCGAACCGCTGGATGTCCCTCGCGCTCGTCGTCGGTGGTCGTGAGCTTGATCTCAGGCTAGTGTGACCCTGCCACTGTTTTCTTTCGTCTGCGAGCATCTTGGTGCCTTGCTATGCTCCTCGAGCTTAACGAGTTTCTTTTCTTTTATACATATTGACAACAAGGACTGCTTCACTTGGAGACGACTTGGAATCTGACACACCAGTGTCAGATATTAAGCCGTCGAGATCATAGTTTCTGATCTCACGAGCCGCGTCGCTCTCCGAACGAAGGCAAAGAAAGTGATGGAGGACGGGGATGATCATGTCGCTGCAGAGTATTGGTGTGCACTCTATGACACAATCAATCAAGTATGTGTTTGACGACCTTGAATCCTTCCGGTGATGTGACACGCTGTATTGATGCTAATTTGCAAAACATATCATGATGCAGGACATCATCTCAGTCTGGTCGGAGTATTTGCACTTGGCTAGATATGCCATGGTCGATATCTCGTTCCCGTCCTATTCGCCTTATCGCTCGGAGTACAGAACGTCCAAGAACACGTGTTCGATACCAGCGCCGCCAGCCGCCAGCAACTTCTACTACCAATGCTGGCAATAACCAGCCAATATTTTGATCAAATCGTCAAGTTATAAGATGATCAACTTTGTTCCTCGGATACGCCGTCAAGGCGGCTCTTGGAGAACAGAAGAGAAGAACATGTGACCGTGATTCCTGACGCATCACACGTACACATTGTATGCGCGCTATCAGAATGGCATCTTAATTCCTCGGTCGAGCGTTATGAACACAACGACCAGTTACTTACATCGCGGTTGGAACCTTGGGTGGCGAGGCGTCACCTAAAAGCTGACCAGGTCCGTCGGGAAACAGTCGGGATTAGATGGACTTTGTACGACCGAGCGCAACCTTCAAATTCATTTTGTAAGTTCTTTGTAAGGGAACGGAGAGCTCATGATTTCCCAAATGCCGACAAGTGCACGTATTAGTCTGGTGACCTCATAGACGGGCTGGTCACCAGACTATGCACGTATGCCGACGTCGTGAGGTTTTTGTGGTACAAATTAGTTTATGGTGGGAATTACAATAAGTAGTTTGAAAGGCTTCCTGAGTAATTTGTCTGAGACGATCAGCAGCAGTACATTCAACTGCTGCACTGTACCATCCCCTTGAGCTTGTCCGCATTCATCTCAGAAGACCGTGCAACAACTCTACATTTAAGCTCGAGGGGATGACTGGTATAATCATGTTTATTCAGGTCCCAAACATATACGCTGTGCACTTACGAGATCAGCCCCGTGGACCACTCAGGGTTGGGATCGACTTCGACGCCGTTCTCGTCCAAGGGTTTTGTGAACTTAAACACGGCAAGTAGGTGAACAATCGCCAGCCATAGCGACGCGTCTGCAAAGTGTCTCCCAATGCTGAGTTCGGCGTGAGTTGGATAGTCAGAATTGAGGGGTGAAATAAATAACTTGCCAAACTCGGCGTCCGAAACCAAAGGCAAATGACACGCAATCGTCGTTGAGTTTACCATCCTGACTGAGAAACCTCTCTGGTGAAAATTCATCTGGATTGGGATATTTGGTCTCATCCCGCGACATTGACCTGAGTAATGAATGAGCAATGCCAAGTAGTGTGGATCCTCAGACATACCAAAGGTTAGCCAAGACCACACAACCTAAATCTCGTTAGAAGGTGGAGTCTCTGTATGAGGACAGGAGATATCACCTTTCGGGATATGATGCCCTTCGTAAACATCACTCTTAGTCGTGTAATGTGGCAGTCCTTCCGCAGCTCATTTAGTAGTAGTCAGTGTACTTCAGACGTTTATTTACCTAGCGGGAAAACAGGATGCCATCTGAGCGTCTCACGCAAAATTGCTTCAGTGTAAGGCAGGGATGGTCGGTCCTCGATATCTGGTAGTCTATATGTTCCAACGACGGCATCAATTTCCTTCTGGGCACGTTCTTGGATTTCTGGGTGACGCATCATGGCCAAGAGAAATACGATCAAAGTGGATGCTGTCTGTTAAGTTGCTTAAGAGTTTACAAATTAAGACATCATGGCACTTACTGTTTCGACGCCGGCTACTCATATCCCGCGTTAGTTAACACAGAAAACCAATATAGACCTGTAGCTAACCAATGAAAGCTGTTGCAGACGACTGCTTGAGCGCGAGTTCGAAGCCTTCGGTGTTTGACCGGGAAAAACGTTCGAGGGACTCGGATACCATGCATGGGCCAGACAGGCAGGACGTCTTATGTGAAGAATATTCAATGACAGTCCGACACCAAGAACAGACTTACGGCTCACCACTCGATCACAAGCATAGCGGAATGGTATATCCATCATCTCATGTAAATTGCTTCTAGCTTGAATTGCCATGCGTTTGAGGTTTGCACCCGGGAACCAGACAGGGAGTTTGAGCACTGAGAATCACCATCAGCAGGAAGCCAGTGCGATGCGAGTAAATCGAAGCTGACGAAAAGGGAAGGCCTCCAAGATTGCAGCAGTCGAAGGTCCTGCCACCTTCACAAATACCTCGATTGCCCTCTCCGCCGCCAGTACGAGCGGATCATCGTTAGGAACGGTTTCATAATCGTAGACGGCTGACATGATTACAGCAGAAGCATAGCTATGTAGCATGAATGGTTTCAATTATTTCCCTTTGGGTTGATATGAAAGAAGCTCACAGCTCGATTTCCCGTTGATAACGATCTGGCGCATTATAGATGGCCACCAGTAGCTGACGGACTTTTCGCAATTGCATTGGAAGGAAATCCCGTGCGGCATCAGGGCGAAAGGTCTGGTGAAACAATCTCCGATGGAGCCGCCATTTATCGCCATACTGTAGTAGTGCACTGTTAAACTCTGATCCGACCCTGAATGTGTTGATGAGTCAGAGAATCGGGAACCTGAAGGGTCAACGCACTCCTTGTGGACCTTGACTGGCGGCCGATCTGAATACACGCTCGACCGTTGTTCGAACAATGCTTTGGCGACGTCCGTGGTCTGAATCACGAGAATCTTCCTCCCAAAAAGAATGCAATAAACCAGGTCACCTGGGTATGAAACGACAGCATAAATTTCCCAACATCGCGCACAAACATAACACGAACCGTATGACGATGCCCACTGAGAGAAGGTAATCCACGGCTTGGAAGTATCGATATCGAGAATGCTGCCAAAGAACGGCAGACCCTTAGGACCGGGGGGTAGGTTCAACAGACGAGATGGCCTGCGGTTCGCATAAGTCATAAAAAGTGCGAACGCAGATAGAGAGGAGAACAAAAAAAGCGTGTAAGGGGATATTACCGTCATCTTCTGACGTGGCTTTCGCGTTTGAAGCGCTTTTATATCTGTTGAGGCGGAACAGCATTCCAGAGTGTTTAAAAGCCCATAGTTGGGAGGGCTCGGTGTTCATTTCCATGAAATGAATGACTCCTACTGAGAAGCTATGTACTGTCTGAAAGGGGGTATGTCACCAGGCAGGGGCGGAAACTCCACAGGAGACGTCAAAATACGCGTGGAAAGACAGCTGTATACGTACTTTTCTGTTCGGTGTGGCTGTCAAACCTTTCAAGGCTCTGGCAGTGCGTGGTGTCAAGAAAATTCATTGGCTTTCAAACCAGGCCCGTGTACCATAAGCTACAAATCGACAGCCGGAACAGGATGGCGTGTCGGACCGAGATTTATGCGAGGCCGCGAGTATTGAGATGACAGTCTCAGATGCAGTGAATCCATGCCATGCTGTGTGAAGACTGATGCCAGTACACCAAGGTATTCACCGGGCAGAGAGACACGATTCGAAGACTCAAGACCGTCGGGACCGTCACAACTGACGTCTGGCATCTTCAAACGTGAAGCTTTGAAGTTGCGTCAGCTTGAATTATCGGAGGGACTCCGTACTCATCATTGCCAGTACGGTTCGCTTTGAAGAAGTTCCCGTTTTGCTGTGGGCGACACGTGACTGGGATCCAGTCGCTGCCAATTCGAGTGACATCGATCTGTGTCCCTCCTACGCCCATCCACAGCCAGGGCTACCTGTATCACCGCTTCCGGAACGATGTCAAGTCCCCTGCCGGAGGACGAGGGCCAAGATGTCCTTGCGCGTCGAGCAAGATCTGGAGTGGGGGGTCCACTTTCTCCAGTTCCACATCATCTCAGAAACTTCGCCTCAGCGTCACCGCCTCTCGTGGACAGCTTGGACGCTATGCGTGTCAGCAGGGCTTTCCAGGATTCTCCCAGTAAAGATGGCGTACAACCACTCGATCTGATGGCCACTTTGAAGCGTGCAGAATCGTCAATCGTCAAGACCAGAACAGGCAGCGTCTTGTCAAGGGGATTCATCCTGAAGACAGACCATTATCCTTCCGGTGAGTCGTCCCCTGCTCAATATTAGCAGGTCTTGACGTCCGCCAGGACGCGCCCTCGACCTCGATCTAAATGTCCACGGCGCGCCGAACTTTAGGGCATCTCGTCAAGGAAACCTTAATGTCTTCGGAGTAGCCCAACCTCGGACGCAAGGTCTTCGTGCTATACTATCTGCGCTGAGATGTCGCCCTGGCACACGTGACCCTTCACATGTCGTGTGGTTTTCAACAAGGGAGGAGCCTATTGGTCAGCATGATAGATTGATGCCCAAGGCGCTATGCCGCATAGCTGACCGGTTATTTGGTATCTATCTTTAGTTTACATTTCGGGGCGCCCCTTTGTCTTGCGGGATGCTGCTGAACCCCGCAGGACGCTTTCCCTATCTGATCGGGCAGAAAATCTTGAGGCGATCGAAGATCGATTGAAGCACGATATCCTTCAAGAAGCCAGCAAGTTGGACCGGGTTCATTTGTGCTGTAAATCCGTTCTGACCCTGGATTTTTATAGATATGGTGGTCTTATTTTGACTCACAATGAACTTGGTGAGTTCTCGGGATATCACTGCTGTAGAAGTAGTCAAATTGATCCGCGATCGCGCACCAAAGCTGCCGATCGTGGAGAAGGCGCAATATTGCCCACTTGGACGCACGTAGACAACCTAAATGTGAGGACGTCACGCGAACTCTGGGAGAACATGCGCTTGGACGGCTGGAACGTCGAGGTTTGTTCACAATCTCTGCTATTACCTCATGCTTAAGTGCTTGATCCAGTATCACCGGCATGTATTTTTTTTCCTGCTAGCCATTGTCACCTCATATACCGAGGCGCCGCAGCATTCCCATATCTCCTGATCGTCCCATAGAGGTATTACTACCTTCTTTTCACATTTACGCCTAAAATTCAGCTGAGGTCCGCAGGACAACTATCTGGATGCGTACCTTCGCGTCATCAAGGATGCTGATCCCATAAAGAGCGCTCTTGTCTTCAGTTGTGGCATGGGTGCTGTGCGGACTACCTTTGCTATGGTTACTGCATTGATCGTTCGCCGTAGAATGCTCCTGGTTCGAGGCTTAGACGACCCTTACGCGCTTAAGTCATCCTTTATTTTCCCACCTGGGACACCTAGGCAAGGTAGTGCCACGCCTGGCGTCAATACTGTAGGGCATCCAAATTGATATCCGCTCCTGTGCTTATTCATCGTTATCAATAGCCGAAGAGCCAGGTAATATGATACATGATGCTCTATCACGGGTTTAATCGGACTACTTTACCAGCCCGTAGTAGACATGAAACTTGCCCAGGCATTGGAAAATGCTAGTGCTCAACAAGATTCAAATAGATCCTTACTGAGGTTGACGTATGTTTTGCAACAACGTGCGTACTGTTTCAAGCTTGTTAGGTTCGTCATTCAGCCGAAATGCTCGTCCTAGACTTGCATTCGCAATCGGCTATCGCTTTATTGATGTCACAGCCCGTCCTGTTGGAAAATCTGCGCAGAGCGCATCAGGGTAATTATGGTGTTATCCTCAGTCTCCTCGGGTGTCTAGACCACGGCCTCCAAGCCAAAAAGTTGGTAGATCGTGTGATTGACGCTTGTATGTCACCATTTTATGATTTTTATGTGGGCTGGTAGAGCCTAATTGGACTCGGTGCAGGCGATCATGTGACAAACTTACGGGAAGATATCTTAGTTCATCGGGTCCGCTATTCACTCACCACTCCTGATGACGACGGTGCCAAGAGAGAGGATATGCTAGTCAAAGCGGGCAGGTCCCTCGAAAAATAGTGGGTGATATCCAAGATCAAGTTGAATCAACCTGAGGCTTGGTGTAGCTTTTTTATGATTGCTTTCGCGAGTTATGTTGACACGGTTCCTGACTTCAGCCAAACATTCTCGGATTGGCTTAAGGTCCGTGATGTGATCTTCTTCTTCTCCGTTGTTCATTGCCACTGTGTCCAGGCACGAACAGAGATCTCAAAGTACGCGCGTTCGGTCATCAATTATCATTAATCTCATTAGTTTTTCCCTTCATAGCCAAGTGATGTTCCTTAGGAAGTCGCGGGGATCCCGACTGAACGTCTTTTCTCCCATTCATGATCTTTCCCTTCTATCTCGATCAAGAGCAGAAACCAAGTCGCTTGTTGCTGGCCAAAAGAATGATGTCGAGATTTCTGGCGGCCAATTACTTGGGGATGAATACAGCGACCATGTCATCAAGGTTAGAGCTGTCTCGAATCCTGGAATGGCATTTGAATATTTTGCGTCTAGAATCGCAGTGGTATCATTTTGAGGGAAAGGTGGGTCGATTGCGCCTCAATGAAGTCAATTCAATTTTGGAGGTGATCACAGCACTCTTCTGAAATCTGATCAATGGCTGTCGGAGTCGCAACGCGGCTTCCAATCTGTTCGTGGTGTCACCAACTTCAGAAGTGTTCCCGGAACGAACATCTACGCTTGTGGGCAACCCACTGAGTCTGCAATCGATGAGGTTGTCCAGTTGGTAAAGGGTGATCATCCAGATGCCAACAAAGTGATATGGGTAACCCTCCGTGAAGAACCTATTGTATACGTCAATGGTGCTCCCTACTGCTTGAGGCGAGAACGGTTTTCTTTGAGGAATATGAAAGGTTATGTGCTTGTTTCCTGGCCGAACAGCGCTTTTACCTCGTCCGTCGCAGATTATGGGGGGATATCCGCTGCACGTCTAGAAGTACTCGAAGAACGGCTCAAAGACGATGTACTCGCTGAATTGAACACATTCGAGGGAAGGTATGCAGTTCTGATGCATATTGTCAGACAATGTTAATGTCATTAAGGCTACTACTGCATACGGAAACGTCGGATGGATCTGTTATTCCGATCTGGGAAGAAGTTCAACCTGGGGATGTTGCTGTTCTCAAGGACATTATGGCCTCACGACAGTCGGGCCGTGAGATTGAAGTGCAATACGCTCGTATTCCAATTACCGCGGAGCATTCACCCGATATGTCCGATATCAGAGAACTCATGGAGTTGGTAGTACGAACCGACTCGATGAACTCTGCAATCGTCGTGAACTGCCAATTAGGGCGAGGGAGGAGTACACTGACTTCCGTGAGATTGTGCCTTCAACTGAAGAAACTCTAACGAACCTAAATTAGGTTCTGATCCTCTTGATCCAACAATGGCTGAAAGATTGCAGATTGTTCGCACAAACATCTCCCCGGCTCTTTGGTAGACCACGTTCCGTTTCGATACCTGTTCCACGTGTCGAGGAGGAACCCGTGAATAGTCGACCGTCTTATCAGGTTGTGGACAGTATGTCCCGTCCATTCTCTGTCACAGTTGACCTATGAACCTCATATCTCATTTGTTTGAGATTTCCTTCGTATTGTCCGTCAAGGACCAGCGGTGAAATGTGCCGTCGACGAGGCCGTAGATCGCTGCGCAATAGTTCTAAATTTGCGCGACATCATCGAGGAGGAACGTGTACAAGCAGAACAAGCCACCGACGAGAAGCAGAAGCGTGTTCATACGTCTAAAGGTCTGGTCTGTTGTCAAGACTTCAGTGTGGCATAGACTCAAGTTTTTCCAGGGCTACAGAATCTTCGGCGATACTTTGAACTTATTGTTTTCCAGGCATATTTGCAATCAACAACGGCGGATACAATGCATTCTGTCGATACCTTTGAAAAATTCATGGAGAATAGACCCGGTATACTTGCTGCCCGTTATTGTTACCCCGTGTACTCACGGGTTACGAATAGTCATTAGAACATTCGCCAAGGACCTCAATGCGGGTGGTCTGAATGCACTAGTCCCGTTAGCGCGGATAGATGGTGTTGCTCATCCTGATGAAGTCGAACAGGTTGTGGTCAATCGCTGTGGGAGCATCCTGTCAGCCTCCACAATTTTGAAGAGTGATTTCTTCTCGAATTTGCAGAAAATGACGCTCCCGGAGTACGTCCCGTCTTCGTATCAATGTGATTGCGCTAGACTGTGTTTCACGGGGCAGACGCATTGATGGATCGCCTAACTTCCGCCGTTCACCATTGACCCTTGTACTAAACCCGTCTGGAAAGTCCATTTTGGAAGCCTCTATCACTCTTCCTGAATCCGAATGCGTCAATGACGGGAAGATGGTTTGCGGAAGGTGTGACTTCCTCGCTTCTTTGTCGATGACACTACTCATAACAACCATCCAAGTGGAATGCCCACTGTACAAGGGTGCGTTTAGAATAATATCAGGGTTTGTCATACCTCAAGCACTGGCAGGTTGCGGAGAGCGCTGGAACGTGTAGATGCTGGTCCACGTGGATCAAACATGGTATTTTGGACTTCTTTGAGAGAGGTCTGGTTGAATTTCCTTCGCTTCGCGACACAATTGTATACTGACCTGAGCAGGAACCGGTCGTTTATGTCGCTGGCCGGCCTCATGTTCTTCGTCTCGTCGACAGACCATTGGAAAACGTCGAGTATGTTCATCTCTTCTCGGCTGGGATGACTCTTTGAGTCATATGCACAGGGCTACGGGAGTCACAACTGCGATGGTGGAGACTATGGAAGAGCGCTTCAAGAAGGATGTCCTCCGGGAACTTCGACAAGGCGATGGTCGCATTTTACTTCACGATGAAGTAGAGGAACGCCCCGGCATCTTCACGATAATACCCATATGGGAAACGGTTTCGGAGGAAGATATCATGACGCCACGAGATGTGTTTGATCTCGTGGCTATGGAAGGATATAAGGTCCGGGTTCTCCCAGGGTGTTCGGGTTTTAGCTAATCAGTTTTGGTGCTAGATTGATTATGACCGCGTGGCAATCGTAGGCAATCCCATATTATGTTTTCCTATGACTGATAGGAATAAATCCAGACCGACGAACAAGCCCCGCTCCCTGATGCACTTTATCAGCTCTTCAATCGCATTCGACTTGGATATTCACAAGCAGGCGATTTCATATTCAACTGCCAAATGGGCAGGGGTCGTACCACCACTGGCATGGTGACCGCCTGCCTAATCTCCACTATCATGAATTGGGTGGGAGCAGACGGTGTGGATGTCGCCGAGGATCCGACTGAATTCGACTATGACCTGATTGATGGCCCATCCGAAGAGGAAGCTTACTTGCAAGGTATCTCTTGTCCAATCTACCGGCGATATAATCATGAGCACGTTTGCAGGGGAGTACAAGACAATCTTGCAGCTCGTCAGCGTACTTTCCCGCGGCAAGATCGCGAAGCGCTTGACAGACCGCGCAATTGACTTGATGCAAGATGTCCAAAATCTCAGGAAAGCAATCTACGAGTGAGGCACTCACACCTTTCACGATGGGTTCTACTGAGCATAGTGGTTACGAAACAGTTACAAGCTCAAAGTAGAAGCATGCGAGAAAGGGAGCGCCAAGCAGAAGAAGCTGATGAATATTGCTGTGAACTACTTGTAAGGCACTGATGTAGATGCGTGTCGGACTAACTCACCGGTTCTTATAGATACCGCTATGGGACACTCATCGTATTTTGCAACTACTTGATCGAAATTCGAGAATCGACAGGTGAGGAAGAGGAGAAACAGTTTCCTGCCTGGCTGCTGGAACACCGCGAGATTGCGAAATTGCTAGGAAGGAGGTCGTTGGACTGACAAGGATATAAGGGTCAGATTGATGTCTGTGTTCCAGTACTATGTATTTTTTGAAACTCTATGGAGAAATAGATCGTGCATGGTTTCATTATTTTTGTACGCATCGCATCGGAATGGCACAGCCACGGTAAGAGTGGGTTTCCTGCTGGCTTCGAGTTTTATTTTCGTGCCCTCGCCCGCACTCTCTCACCAGTTCGCTGTCTACCCCGGCAATCATCAGAAAGGCAACCCCACACGCACTTTATAACGCGTCTAGTCTAGCTTGTTGTTCACGGTGACGCCATTGACGGCGACGGCGAGGTCTCGCGACCCTAGTACGTTGCTGCGGATTTTTCGACTACACTCCTTCCACTCCTTCCTTTACCCGACATACTACCAGCGGAGCTGTTTGGAATGAAGCAAGCAACTCGCTCGTTATTACTCGTCATCGTAGCATCTGCTACACTGGTTTCTGCGTCACAGCACAAACCGATCAGGGAACTTGCAGCGCTCCACATACGCGCTGGACTGCCATTAGTGGACAGTAGCTCTGGCAATTCCCCTCAATCCAGTACATCCGCTGCTGCCACTACTTCAACGCAACCCGCTGCAACGACCTCAGCGGTGACCTCGGCGGAGTCCACACAAGCCGCTCCTTCGAACCCAGTACAAACCCAAACAAGCTCTACATCATCCGCCAAACAAACTACCAATAATGCAAGCTCCACACCGTCCCCGACATCGCAAGCTCCGATAACCTCTGCGGTCGCCACTACTAACGCAGCAGGAGAAGTCGTTACCAGTGTCGTCACAATTAGTTCCACATCGGCCAGTGCAACCGCTTCACACACTGACACCTCAAGCACCTCGGATGGTGATAGCGGTCTGAGCACCGGTTCTATCATTGGGCTCTCAGTTTCTGGTGGAATTGCTGCACTTGCTATCATCTTATTCTTCGTCTGGAAGTTCACTAGGAAACGGTTCAGTGATTTCGACGACAGTACGTGTGTTACATAAGCGCTTCATGTGCATTGATGTGAAACGACGTGTTTCGACAGATGAAGCCATCAAATGGCCCGAGCTAAACGCGCATAACAACGACGTTCATGCTCTTCCCACAAACTCGACGGGAAGGGCAGGTTTCGGTCCAGAGAACGACTCCGACCTCAATCTTGCGAGAGCACCGAGTCCCGGTGGCGCGTACGCGGGTTCGATCGCAGCCTCGTCTGTTCCTGACACATATGGTGGTGGAGACCCCTACGCAGTTCCGCCCCTACCTCATCTCAACCCGAGCCAACCGTATCACGACGAGCCCGGTGCATACGGTCAACCCGCCGCGTTCTACGATCCGTACAGAGGCCCGGTGCCAAATACATTCACGGACCCCATTTCTGATGGACATGGCGCGGAATCAATCCCAATGACTAGAATGAGGAGTCCAGGTCCACAGGTGGCGTACGATATGCAAGGTCGCAGCTCCCCAGCACCGCAGGCGGTAGCGAGTTATGCAAGCATGGATGAGCGGTCCAGAACTCCTGTGCCCGGTGCTACACTAGGTACAGGGAGGGCCTCTCCCAGTCCTTATGGATACGGTCCGCGATAGCCAGCCGTAGTTAAGATAGCGGGCTGGGGGCCGAGATATTCAACTGGACGTCACTAGTTCGAGGAGAACGGGATGATGCGGAAAAGTATTGGACAGAAAGAGAAAAATTACCATCGGTGACGGATGTACCGTCGTTTGGTCGATCTTCTCTTTCGTCTTGGATCTCGCCTTTCATGAACTCATCTCTCCAACAGCAGTTTCGACTCGTACTTTAGAATTTTGTCTCGAGGATGCTTTCCTGCCATCGTCAAGATCTATCTCATCCTACCCCTGAACCGTTGACAATACCTTTCCAAATTTTTTGCTTGGACTTTCGAGCATGCAAGCCTTTTACTCAATATGCACTATACCGTTCCCAAACCAAATCACTGCTAATGAAAAAGAGACTACATATTCAAATTCGTTTTTAGAGACGGTCGTCACTTTTAGAACATCGACGGACATTGTAAGACATACTCATAAGGTACGTACGGGATGAACAAATGAATAGAACCCAAACTCGCGGCCTGTCGGGATCAATGTTCCACCATCTGACCGATGCGTAAGCCAACGTTGACAGCCAACGCAGCAAACAGCACAGCGCATAGAATGGTCGGACCGTACTTGTCATAGTAGAGCCCTTCAGCGCTACGAGCGCGAAGTCGTAGTGCACGGTATACAAAGATGATGGCCGAGTACGCGATAGAGAGAAGCGCCGCCAACGTGAACAGCCCTGCGCTGATGAGGCCCCTGGTATCGTCGGGAGGCACGAAATTGAGGAGCGTCGTCGCAATGGAGCTTATCAAGACAGCAAAGTTCAGCCATTTCTAGGAAATGCAATATGTCAGCATGCGCGCACGAAACGAAGTAAAGAGACGCACTAGGAACGTCCGTTCGTTTGCGAAATACACTTTGGGCTCGATACGAACGGGCACTGCAATCTTTTTCCCAAAGGGAGCAGTCCAGTCTCGGACGAGTAGTCTCTGTTGTTCTGGTATTTCTTCTTCGCTGAGCCCCCGAGCTTCAGGAGGCCGGGGAGCGACTTGGTTACCACCATTCGCTGCCCCGTTCAACCGCTCCTTTATTGTGTTGTCGAATGACGTTGATGATGTCAGAGGATTGATCGGTAGCGTGCTTTGCTGCTGTCGTCGCTGCTTCGAGCCACGTTCCTCTTCCATGTGTCCTTGTAGTAACGGAGTGTGTTCGTCTACTGTTTCTTGCTGCTCTTCTCTCGAAGACGGGCCTGGACTGCTCGGTCGATCATACTTGCGTTCTTTGAGAGTCATTTCGCGATATGCGATGGCCGCTGCGACGTCCACGCGAGGGAGACCTGTAGGCTTGTCTTCGTCCTTGGCTGGCGTCAAATCCATTGCTTCGTCTTCCTCGCCTTCGGAGACTGGCTCAGCGTATACTTGTCGGGATGGTGTCGTGTCACCGGAACGTTGATCTAAGGATGCCCGCGAGGACGAGGGGAGGGGACGTTCTACCGTCAGATAACCGGTGCTTGGCTTCAGGATGTCGATATCCACTACAGGAAGAAAATTAATCAGTCGTTCAATAAGGCCCCCCGTGCTTACTCTGAGGGAGCCAGAATGGAACAAGATCCGTCCGATGAGGAAGTAGAGTTGAACATCCGTGTATGAATTTACTGTGTCTGCGTGAGTTACGCGAACCAGATCATGGCATCGTTTACCGACCTGAACTTAGGGACAGCTTCGACCAGATGGGATTGGACCAGATCTGTCACCCACTTTGGGGGCTCTTGGCCAAGCTGTGTCTGTAGCTTGACTTCCAGAACACCATATTTGAATAGTTCTTTATCTTCAGCGGGCACCTGGTCAAAGGGATAATCGATCCCAATGTCAGTGCGCCGCCAATTATCCCCAGAGCGCACACGTCCATCCCAGTTGTCTTCCCTAACCATGGTGAGCTCTGTATCAAGAGAGATCCTCACACGAGCGTCACCGGGTAACTGGAATGCAGTTCGATTATAGAATGTTCTAATGACTAGAAAAGCGTCAGTGGCAAATGAAACGACGCGTGGTGAACAAGCGCCTCACCAGGAACAAGCTTGCGAGTTAAGATGCGATATTGTACCTCATTCGCGAGCTGAATCATTGAATCAACGTCGCTTTGGCTTTTCTTGCCACTGTCAGCCAATGCTTGCATCTCAGCATCCATGGTATATTCTCCTCGCAAGAACGCGTTCACTAAGTGTTCCTTGATGGGGAAGCGGGCTTTGACCGACTTTTCTCCCGTCCAATCTTCTCGGTGGGTCTTGCGTTCCACAAAAATCTGTGCACAGGATGACATGAGATGCAGGAAGATTGCATGCTGCATACTTACGGTTTTGACATCGGTATCTCCGTACCACCGCAGACGGATTGCTTCGGCGCCTTCGGTCTTTTCGAGCCGACCGAGGTAGAGGTCCAAATCGTCATCGTCAAAGTAGATGGAAGTGATCGCTGCCCAATTCGTGTGAAAAGAGATAGCATCAAATAAGCCTGTAACGTACCCGCATCTTTCGGTTCGAATTCTTTATCCGCATTGAATACTGGGACCAAGATCGAGATAAGCAGAGTCAACGCGATCGCGAAAACTGAACAAACCGAGGACAGGTAAATGTTTCAAAATGGCTAATTTGAGTGGGACAAGATTGTCTGGATGCACCTGATAAAGGGTAAGATCGCGCCCAGGAACGAGGATGTAGAACCTGTTACCCAGTACTTGGTTGTCTGTCGAACAAACGCACTCTGGTTACCGCCCGCGCTGGAATCGCCTACGACTGGGTGACCACGGGTACGGACAAGATTGTACAGTTTCGAAAGCTTCAAGATGAGAGCATCCCAATTATATTTGTAAAACGGCCGTTCTTCCAAGTAATCTTGAATGAACGTCGGTTTGAGCGGCAGACTAGTTTGTTTCTGAGGTGGTCATCAGTGTGCTAACATAGCGCCTTTGCGAGATGTGACCAACATCATGTTTCTGAAAATCTCGTGAGAATACGAAACATGTGTCTCTTGGATGGTGCTGACCTTTAAGATCTTTAGAAAGCCTGTGATGTTGAGTTTGGTGTACAAGGCGAGATCATGGACATCTGCAACTAGCGTGGCTACCTCGACCTCCAATCCATGGAAAAGTTCTTCGAGCTCGTCGTAGGAATCATCTTCGTCATCAGATCCTTCGTCAGGTCCGTAATCGGAAGCACGCGGACTAAGCGACTCAGGATCGCTGGTTGCGACAGGAGACTGTTCAGAAGGCGACTGAGGCTCCTGCTGAGCCACGAGACGTTGTACGTCACGCTCTGCATCGCGAATACGGCGGGAGAGCTCCGAAGTCTGTCAACGGCGGATGATCAGTATGACAGATTAGTGACTGTTGAGTTATCAAAAACCTTCTGCTTCTGGAAGTCGTGTATTTTGTCCAGCTCTCTCTTGAGCATGGCGGTAAATTCGTGTTCGTCATTGTTGTCCCAGTTGCGGGACGTGGTTCGAACCTAGATGGGGACGATGTGGTTAAATAAGGTAGGTTATGGAGTGAAACGCGTGAAACCTTGAGCTCTCGTTTAAGGCGGTTGTAGTCGATGTAGTATGGCTTCCATTCGTCGTAGATGCTCGCCTACATCGGGAGCATGATTTACAGTAATCACAACAACACGACGAGATGCGCACCGAAATCTTTCTTCCAAACTTCATCCCGGCGACGAAATTGGGTGGATTTAAAGCAAAAAAAAAAAAAAGACAAGTTGGACCGGTGCGGTGATCGGGCCGAGGCGTCGCCGTTGGTGCCAAGTATCAATGTGTCAGTGTCAGACCGAACCCTGCAACTGCCAGAGGACCGTGGGAATACTCCTCCAGAGAGATGGCCTCGTAAGTGTCGTTGCGGACGCGGTGCGCAACGTCGGGCGGGTTGGTAGAACTTCTTCTTGGACGAGGAAGTTCTTTGTTTTCAAGTTGGAGCGGGTGTCGATGTCGCTTGTGGCAGTGTTGATCCACTCGACCCAAACTGGTTCTCGGACCTCACATGGATCCCCCTCAGCAACAGCAAGAGTCCTATCTCAGGCTCACAAAACCACTACAAGATGTGCCACTACATCGCTCAAAGATCCTGCTTTTGGGCACGCGAAGGTCGGGCTTCCAGACCGTCTCGACGGCTACGATCATTAAATATGTCTCCCGCAGGAGTGGCAAAACGTCCATCTTGCAGGTCTTGTTCAAGAACTTGCCCTCGAAGCAAACATTCTACCTCGAACCGACCATGCGCGTCACCAAATTCCCATATGAGTGCGTCGTCTGGCCATCCTTTACCTTGCTCTCACGAACACGCTCTAGCAGTACCATCATCCCACTTGAGATTTGGGATTGTCCTGGAAACATCACCGTAGACACGCTAGGGGCACCTCTCTCCGAATTCTCCACAATCGTGTTCGTCATCGATATTCGAGTAGGCACGCCGTCTGCTCGGAAAAGACGAAATTCACTCGTGCGTAGGATCTCTACCAACAGCCAATTGTCAAGCTCGTCGAGTTCATCGTCGCCGCATGCCAAGTTAACCCACACATCAACCTGGAGGTTTTTGTACACAAAGCAGAGAAACTACAGGAGGACGACAAGATTGGTACGACTCGCCACCTTCAGAGGATCACCGTTGACACCGCACCACCGGCAGAGAACTTCCGTCAGATCCACGAGCGTGTCATGGATCGTCTCGCAGACGAATCACCCGAATACGAACAAGTTCCCCTGAATTTCCATCTGACGTCTGTCTACGATCATTCACTCCAAGAAGCCTTTTCTCGTGTCATCCACAAGCTGATCGACTCCTTGCCATATCTCGAGAACCTACTCAACGTCTTCTGCTCCGTACGTCTTTCCATGATGCGCAGCACCTTTTTGTGTGCACTCACCCCCCCAAGAATACGTCGTCGCCAAAGGCATTCCTGTTCGATATGACAAGCAAACTATACGTCGCGACCGACGACTCCCCCGTCGACCAAGCGACCCACAATCTCTGCTGTGATTACCTCCACATGCTCAACTCGTTCGGACCGCTGTACAAGTATGCATCCCAGCCTAACGCACCGCCGATACCCTCCAGCAACTCTCTCTCACCCGCGCCAGCAGAGACCCCGTCCAGGCCAGGCACCAAACCTCCATTCTACCCATCCGCATCGACGTCGCTCTCGCCCACCCAACCTGTCACGCTCACCTACCACCTTGTCACGCCCCACCTCGCACTCGTTGCCTCCTTACCCACCTCCGTGTTCGAGATGAGGAGAGGCCTCGTCGAATGGAACGTCATATGGTTCCGGCAGGGCGTGAGAGAGATTTGGCAGGTGGAGAGGGAACGGAGCGAGGGCGAACTTGCTGCTTGACGTCCCACGCATGTATGCACACACGGACGAATATAACCTACACGCTTATCGACGCTCGACCCTCGCCTGTTTCACGGCTCCCCGCGTTATAAGTAGATTGCTGGCTGAGCGGTAAAAATAAGCCACGACAAAAACGAATGCATCAGCCGGGAGTCGAACCCGGAGCTAGGCCATGGGAAGACCCAATGTTACCGCTACACCACTAATGCAGTTGTAAATTACCGATCTGCGTCGACGTCCGTTGGAAGGTCGGCTTTGGGTTCGGCGAGATCATGGAAGAAATTCAAGCGTCCGATAAGCGAGCATTAGTGGTGTAGCGGTAACATTGGGTCTTCCCATGGCCTAGCTCCGGGTTCGACTCCCGGCTGATGCAAATTTTTGCTCGGCCGACTGCGATGTGAAAGCTTGACACAATACTACGTACTGTACACGCAAATGTTTTTGGGGGTCTCCGAGTAGAATCGACAATGCCAATCGTTCGTCAAAGATTTCTCAAGCGATAACGTTACTTCTCTGAGTTACAGATGCCAAATCCACTCGCCAAAGCGAATACAAGCTTGAGATCTGACATATGAAGGGCTAGATCCTGGTGGTTGACACGTTCAACATGCAAAAATAGAGTCCTCGATTTCATTGACAAACAAATGCAATGCCATAGGTCGGCAGAGGTGTAAACAGCTTGTCGAATGAAACGCATCACAAGATCTAAGTAGCATGTGAAGATCCACCTCTCCCTATCTATCGTCATCTCGACGCAGGCGTCCATCCCACGAGGTAAAGGGGTATTGTTTGAGTTCCATAAACCGTGAGCAATACGATCCGCATCTAGATAAGCATGCGACCGGGTCGGGGATGGGAGAACATAATCGCCAAGGTATCGCGATCAGAGGACGAAGTGGGGGCGATTCATGATCCGTGGGGAAGAAGCAAAGTACAAGTCCAATTAAAGACAACGAAAGAGTCAAAGGTAATGCGCAATAAAATGGGCGTACAAATAAGACAAGGAAAGGTGCATGCACGAACCATGAGTTCTTGATCAATTCGAGCAGGTGGTAAGGTTAAGATTTTTGAAGTTTCCGCTGCAGACAAAGTTGTCCGTCAGTGGGACATGATCACTTGTGAGACTTACTTTGCATCGAAAAGACCCCAGTATCCCTGCCAACATTTTGTAAGAAGCCATCATTAGATTGATATCCAGGAATGAAGGTTACCTCGACACCACCATAATCCGCAGCCTGGAATCACACATGAGCATTCCCTTCTGATGAACAGAATGACATAAATACACACCTGCCAGGGCTGGTCGTTGTACTAAAGCGCAGTGAGCCAAAGTGTTCCAAAGAATCAAAATCAGACACACCTCAAAGAAAAAGTATTCCGTGCCATTTTTAGTTGCTACACGAATAGATCAGTCTCGCTCCACCTGTGAATCACCTCGGAAATACTGCTTGCCTTGACAAGCGAACGCGTCGATATAATACTGGAAGTAACTGAGTGCCGCGAGCCAAGTTAAGACAGGAAATGAATGTACCTGCAAGTTGGCGACAGATGCCACGGATGGGCCATCATTCGGGTTGTAGTTTAATGTTGAAGTATTCTAAGCAAGGCAAGTCCAGCACATGAGAACTGTAACCTACAAGGATCACGTACCGTTGGCCAACCAGTCTCGGCGATGTACATGTAAGGCTTGTTAGGAAGCAGCTTAGCGGCATTGACATTCGTCTCCTGGAAGAAATCATATGTCCATCCAGCGGCGTTCTCGATGCTCTGGTTCGCAAACCATGGGTGAACATTGGACATGCCATAGTCCACCGCTTCGAGCACTTTCGTGTTGAAATAGCTTCCGGCATCGGCATTACCGACAGGAATGGTCTTTCCCAAGTTCAAGGAATCGAGCATGCTACGTGTAGTATTGACATATGGGATGAGCTGCGCGGCAGCTGAGATCAAGTTGAGGCGGAACTCCCAGAAGAAGTGTCGAAAACCTACCGGCATCTCCAGCAGCTCCATTAGGGTCATTTGAACCTGCGGCTGTGACTGCACTGTTTGGCCAAGATGAGGGAACGCGATGACCACAGAGCGCGGGAACGTACTCGAGGATGAATTCGTTCCCAACGGTTACACCAGCGACATTAGCAGCACCAAATTGCTGGAGCGCGGTCTGAATCTCCCCATTTTGGCGGTTAAAGGCAGTTCCGTTGTCATTGAGAGCAGGGTAATTCCCGAGCCACACGCTCATGTTGACCTTGGTGAGTTCAATAGCGGCGAGAACCAGTGAAGACTGGTTGCAGTCTGCACCGTATAGACGGATATTGGTCGTGATTTGAGACATTTGCTTGGAGGCGTGAGTCAAAGACTAGAGAAACTGTGTATCAGATACCTGAATGTCGATGACGACCTGGTCTGTCGACCGTTTAGCACACATTACAGAAACAAGGGACGAGGACGTACCTTGGGTCACGCCGCAGTCGGGTAGCTGGGCACCAATGGGGGTGTAAGCGATACCCCAGAACATCTGCTGCAAGAGAGGGTTCTTTTGGAAGTTGGCGGGGTCACTTGGATTCGTTCCTGTGGGTACATTCGTTACGACGGACGATTTGTTGCTGCTCTTCTTCGTGAGTGTAACGCCGACGCCGACACCGACGCCGATGAGAATGGCGAGGGTCAAGATCGAGCCAATGACCTGATGGGATGTGAGTCCAGACGACGAGATGGGGAGATAACACGGACAATGAACTTGGACCGTTTGTTGGACCTTTGGGTCTTCTCGAGCCAGTCGCTGTTGCGAGGGGCCTCCAGGTTCTCGTACGGGTTTGCTTGAGGCATGTAGGGAGCTTCCGCAAAACCGGATGGTTGCGAGTTTCTGAAGTTGGGGTTTGCAAGGTCTGAGGTGGACTGGAAGGACGAAGGAGCGTGGTTGCCGGGCTGGCTATGAAAGGGCTGTAGAGAGAACGATTAGGTTTGAAGCGAGGTAGTGATGGAATTGAAAAACAGGGTTGGAGGATTCCGTAGACGACGGTTGTACTTATATATAAATTCGGTTGGGACGGGGAGGACTCAGAATACGCACGGGGTCATCATAATAGTTCTGCATCTCTGGTGTGGAGGTCATGGCAGGATTGTCGCGGTAGGACGGGACTTGTCGCATCATGTAGTCGTCACTGGGCTGCATGTTCGCAAGCAACGGGGGGAACGAGACAAGGGTCAGATGCCAGACCTGACCGTAATAACGAGCGTAATTTGCATTTCCGCCAATATGAACTCGAAAATAGCTGACCATTCCCGAAATAGCTCGCTGCGGAACCTGGCCTGGTGGTAACCATCCCATCGCTCTCGTCCCTTCGTTCGGGCTCCATCAAGCGTTTGCTAGGCCAGGCCACGTCGCACTCTACTCAGTTTGCCAACTGAGCTGACGTCTCGAGAAAGGAGCCGACACTCCGCAGTTCGCACGGGACCGACTCTCGCGGTCGATGGAGCTCTGCCGCCGTGCCGAGATCCACCTGCATGTGCAGGTCAAAGTACACGCCTGTCCTTATACATACACAACGAGCCAAGGCACCGAGCGTAGGAACTCGGGAGCCACTAATGGATCATACCATACTGTACAAAAACGGCCGGCAGTCGAGACACACTCCGTTCCAATCATATCTGACAGATCAGGTATAAAATCCCATCGGGATCCAACTAGGCACTCATGTTTGCCCCTGGAACAAGACCCTCTGGAAGGAGCGTTTGTGGTCTTTGCTTCCTCAATAATCTTGCGCGCTGCCGATCATCGTCGCCGCCATTACGCTGAGACGGTAGGGTTCGGCTTCTATTCAGGGAGGACGTCGGACTGGTCGAGCTAGATATAGGCCATTCCGCGACAGGAGACAGCGGAGCCAAACCCTGCGGCGTTTCTGAGCGATTGGGCAAGTCTGTAACATGGGAGTAGATCACATCAGAAAGAGAAGTGAGTGATGATGGCAGTGATTGGGTGGTAGAGTATGAGGAAATGGTCGGCGTTTAGCGACGTGGAAGGGTAAGGCGCGCGGGCGCAGAGGAGGGTGACCCACCGAGAGGTTCGTGTGTGGTACGTCGTCGCATGATGCGCCGCCTGTTGTCCCTGACGAGCTTCCACCCGTCAGCGGAAGGGCGTTCGTCATCAGAGGTGAGCACAAAGTCAGGGTCGTCTAGCTCATGTGAAAGATGAGGGGTGGGTCGTGACGGCGGACGCCATGAAGACGACGGATCTGGGCGCGGCGGGGGTGGTATGTCGAGCAAGAAGCAGTCCTGTTGATCGATGAGAAACTCGAGGACCCGCTGGCTAAGCTGATGTTCGCCCGGAGAGAGCTCGTGATTAGGATGGGATATGAGACCAGGACGGAAGATGACTGCAAGATCTGAGAGAGGTAAGCGCAGGAAGGAGAAGGAAAAGGATAGACAGACTGGCAGCCGTCATGAGGTTCTTGTCTGATTTACGTGCGAAGACGGACAAGAGGTCGAGGACATAGAGGAGGAGGTACTGATTGGCTCTTGGCATGCGTGAGATCAAGTGCTTGTAAGTGGCAATGACGTTGCCATGGTTGAAGGGTTGCTTAGCTGGCGGAACGATCAAGGGGGGTCAGGCAGATGGGCATGGGATACTAACCAAGGGCGTCTCGGAACTTGGAAAGGAGATGAGGGAAGTAGGGAGAGAAAGGAGAAAAGACTCACTTGATGGTACATATCATGGGGGATGACAGGCTCCTGATCGGTATACACATGGGGGAGAGATGTGGAGAGTACGAAAGACCAACTTACGGGCATCTGAGTGAGATAACGGCGAAAGACGCTGGCGACATCGTGAGTGGTGTAATGTTCGTTCTTCCAATCTAGAGATTTCCCGTACTATGCATGGGGTGAATGGAGGGGAGGAGGGGAGTGATTGAACACGTACACGGGGAGGGGCCTCAAAGGCAGCCTGAAGCTCGCGCATGCGTTTGGCGGAACCGTTGACACGGAAAGTGCCTTCCACCTCGGTTGCTTGGAGGGATTAGTGAAGTGGAAGCAAACGTGGAACGGAAAGGTACCGTTTTCTTTGAGATAGAGACCACTGGGAGAAGATGAGGGGAGTGGGGCAAAGAAGGGGCGAGGACGGACCACTTTGCGACGACGACGGGGATGTAACCCCAGACGTAGAGATCTCCGTTTGCATTTGCGGTGGATATCTGCACGCTGGCATGTCTGAGGGAGTCCTTGAGAGGGCGACCGAAGACGGGATGTTCCTCGTCATCGCTTGCTGTTGGAGGATGAGCTCACGAAAGAGAGATTGGATGAACGACGTCACGCTGAGCGTAATCCGGAAACTTCTTTGATCTCTGAGCGTTCGTGAACTGAGACCACCACTTGAGAAGGGACGCTTTGGAAGGGGGGGCGTTGTCGGGGACCATGATGAGGATGATGAGGCGAGGTGATCAGGTGCACAGCCACTTCATATGTTAATGTCGCTCTTGACCGCGTTCAAAGCTTTTCTCTTCCGGTCGACTCAGTTTGTGGACGCGTTGGACGACGACGAGGAATTTGACTTTGTCGTCGTCGGTGGAGGTTTGTTCCGTTTTGTTCCTGTTTTTCTGGCTCACTTCCAGTCTACAGGCACCGCGGGTTGCGTTCTTGCGGCGCGGCTCTCCGAGCGTGCTGATCTGAGTGTTCTCCTCATTGAGGCCGGTCAAAGGTTTCTTTATTTCCCACTCGTATCTTTTCGTCTCACCGTCTACCAGTGGAACAGCTGTTTTAGAGAGCACAACGCCAGCTGCGTTCCCCCAGCTCTTCCGTGGCCCACACGACTACAACTTCTACACCGTGCCCCAGCGACATGCCAACAATAAGAAGAAATACTGGCCCCGCGGTATGTCTTCCCCGCCCTCTCACAACTCACCTCTCATCCCCCTCCAGCCCGTCTCCTTGGCGGATGTACGTGTCCTTCTTTCGGTATCCTTCCTCTCTCTGACTGTCCTTCAAGGCTCCTCAATCAACGCCCTCATGTATGCCGTTCCATCATCCCTCTCCTACATGCTTACATGCTCTCAGGGCTCATTACGGCGCACCTTCCGACTACGACGAGTATGCCACCATCGTCGGCGACGACTCTTGGTCCTGGAAATCTTTCGAAACGTGCTTTGCTTTTCTCCCCCTTTTCTCCCCCATTTAACGTCTCGTAGCTACTTTCGCAAGTTCGAAAATTATACCCCAGACCAAAGATTTCCCCTCGTTGACGCTTCTCTTCGAGGTTCACGTGGTCCTGTTGCCGTCGGCTACAATTCCTACGTTTGGCATTCAGGTCCTATTTTCGTCGAGGCCAGCGTCAATGCAGGTGTTTCCTTCAGTCCCGACTTCAACACCTCAAATGGGACTCTTGGAACCAACAAGGCATGTCTTGGTCCCATTTAATGCGCCTCATCCACCAATCCTCCCTAATAGATCAGTCAGTGCCTTCCTTTTCCCTCCTTCACCTACCCCATCTCTTTCCAGTGACTTATATCGACAGTCGCGGTCAGCGCGTATCTTCCGAGGCCGCCTATCTCACTCCTGAGGTCCTTGCCAGGCCAAATCTCAAGGTTGTCACCCATGCTCGCGTAACAAAGGTCGTCTTTGACTCTTCTTCGGGTACACCACGTGCCGTAGCCGTCGAATTTGCCAGTCGGAAGCAGCGGACATCCCGTCTTGTAAAGGCCCTCAAGGAGGTCATCGTTTGGTATGTCTTTTGCTATTTGAGCCCTAACACCCCTCAATGCTGCACAGCGGTGGAGCAGTTCATAGTCCGCAAATTCTCATGCTCTCCGGCGTCGGTCCTGTGGATGTCCTCACGAAACACAAGATACCCGTTATCGTCGATTCCCCCGGTGTAGGCGCCAATCTCTCTGATCATCCTTGCTTCCATCTGCGTCTCAAAGATAAACTGGGCGTTTCCCACAACTTCATGGAACCCTTTGATTTGATCAGCACTTTCAAGCTTTTCAAGGCGATTTCCCAGTATATGATTTTCGGAACAGGTCCTCTTACTTGCAACGTATGCTTTTTTTGCACATGCCTTCTTCGCGGGTTGCTGATTTGATGTAGGCTGGCGAGGCGGTCGCCTTCTTCCGAACGGACGATCAAACGTTGTTCCCCCCCGCGGATTACAACAACGACATCGATGACGCCACCTCAGCTCCTGACGCTCCCGATATCGAAGTCATCATTCTCCCCGTTGCAATCGAGAACCACTCGTTCACATTGGAACCCGGACTGCATGGGTATACCCTCGTAACTGCCCTCTTGCGGAAAGTCATTCGGCCTGTCGAATAAGTCTTATATTAACTCTTACCTCAGCCCAACGAGCATCGGGAGTGTCCAGCTCAAGTCCGCGGACCCCTGGGACGACCCCCTCGTCGATCCAAAGTTAGTTTTCATACTCTAGTTTATAACCGTTTGCCCGACACATTCACTCAGCTACCTCGCTACGCAACACGACCTCGACGCGCTCGTCCGTGGGGTTCGTGGAGCTTACAAGATCGCTCACACAGCACCCATGACCGACATTACTGACATCGGTTCTAAGCACCCGCTGCTCGACCACCACTTTGACAAACTGAGCGACAAGGAACTCGGCGAGATCATTCGGGACAGGGTGGAAACGTCCTACCATCCGTTTGGTTCGTGCGCCATGGGCAGAGCCGACGATCCTCGTGCCGTGTTGGACTCGCAGCTGAGAGTGCGAGGGGCACTCGGTCTCCGTGTGTGTGATGCGTCGGTGTACCCTAAATTGGTCTCGGGCCATACAGTGAGTCGTTCTGGCTTGCGTCACCGGCAATGCTGGTCTCACCTTGTTATCAGACTGGTGCGGTCCTCGCTGCCGCCGAAAAGCTGGCGGATGCCATCAAAGCAGATTACCCCGCCGGTCTTTGATTTTGCTCGAGACATTCTCTGGTCGTCTGTCGTGGGTCTAGTCTAGCATGTTAAACACTAATTGGTCTCGTGCTTCCACCTAAGTGACCCTTTCGCAATTCGTGAGGCGGCGCCAACATGAGAGCTAGATGATCAATCTATCATGGACGGATCAGTACAAACTACGGTTGATCTTTAAGTTATGACGTTTGATGTTGCATATCAATTGTACGGATCCGGCCAGCCCAGCCGAAGTATTGAAAGAGACAGCTGTCAAATCTGAAGCATTGAATATTGAACCCCAGTGAGAATTGCCTGTGTTCGGATCGGGTGTAATGTGACAAGTTATGTACGATTACATCGTCTACGCATTGCAGCATATTTTAGACATAGAATGAGACGAATAACATATCGCCTTTGGACCCACGAGCATTTCAGATATTTCAGGATATGTTTCCTTCGGATTGAAACACGCACAAGCTTGTATCTCATGCAACAGCACAATCGTGCATTCTATGTTTAAATATGTCTCTCTGTGTGTACTTCGGCTCATTCTAGATCAGATTCACACATATTCCATATGCTTCGAAGTGCTTATTTGAGTTGAGGCATGCTTCACTTTACCCAATGCTCGTATGCTTGAATATGCTGTATTGTGATACACTATGCTACATTACGTTCTCGTATGTAGCCGACATAGTATGCTCAAATGGAACCGAATCTGCTTGTTCGTGCTCGGATCGTACTCCTCAGGATGGATGGAATGTGTTCGAATCGTCGTGCCCGAATGGGACTGAATCTGCTTGCTCGTGCTCGGATCGTACTCCTCGGAATGGTTAGTATGTGTTCAAATCGTCGTGCCCGGATGTGACTGAATCCGCTTGTTTGTGCTCGGATCGTACTCCTCGGAATGGTTAGAATTGGCCAAGTCCGCGTCGCCTATATGAAGCACGAGAAATGGATTAGAACATCTTAAAGACAAAGTAGCGGGGATATAGTGACGTGCTGGGAGCGACGTGTTGACAAGTGTCTAGTACATTGTGCCATTGCACAATGACCTGCTCGACCATGCCTTGTGTTCGACCTGCAACGGAGAATTAAATGATTCTTTCATGCAGATTGATGCTTACTATGACCTTAGCTTCGTCTTCGTATGCCTATAAGAGTATTAGCTTCGTCATCAAACTTGATAAAAAAACCTTTACCTTCTTCTTGTCGTCGGCCAAGACTGCCCAGTATCCCTGGAATTCTTCCTCGGTAGTCATCAGTACTTTGACAAAAGTCTAATTCGCACTAATGGTCGGTTATATGAACTTACCGAACTCACGGAACACGGCTAAGCATGCCACACACCGCGAGCCGAATTAGGTCATTAGCAAACATTAAACTTTGTCTCGTTTGTCTCATTGCTGCTCATTTAGCTTCAGTGTTCTGCCGGTCAGTGAATGTTCATCAAAGTCAGTGAACGTTCACCGGTGAACTTTCCCATGAACACAGATGAACTGAACGCAAGCAGTGCCAGAAGTCAGGACCAGATATTATATAATCCAAGTTGATTGGCTAGTTAGGCTGAGTCAGCATAAAGTGTAGGCATAGTCAGCAGACTCAGCACGGTACAAGGACACATTGAGACGTCTAACGGAAAATGATCATCTGAATCCTACTCATCCAAGATATCATCTGCTTGAGGAAGGTCTGGATCATCAATATGTTGTGTTTCATTCTTTGTGTACGATACATCCAAACGGACTCGGACGTTCCCGTATTATGTAATCACGGATAGATAAACCTTCGTATCGGCGCGTCTCTACCTCAGTCACGGACTCCGTCTCGTACTGAGGTAAGACCAGCCTTCTTATTGTTCATACATGGTACTTACACACTGTAGTATCCTTCTACAGGTGTGCAATACATAGTCACGGACTCCGTCTCGTACTGAGTATCCTTCTACAGGTTATGAGCCCTGATCTGGTGCTCTAATAGATCACGCGTGTATCTTCGTGTTCAAAGCGCATATATTCTTCGAGATGTCTAGTACCTCATCAGAAGAGATCAAGCTACCTAAGCTTGACGCGTCCGGTAAGGAATGGACCACTTGGAAGGTCCGTCTCCAGCTCGCTGCTGGTAGTCGAGGACTTGGCGGTTATCTCGACGGCAGCAAGCAGAAGCCCATTGATCCAGCGGTTGGGAAATCGGTTGGATGGACGGCGACGACTGCAGATGAGATCAAGCTGGTCGAAGATTACGAGAAAGATCTTGCGACCTGGTCTGAGAAAGACACGAAGGTGCGACACATGATCGCAAACACCCTCCCGAACACCCTTTTCGTCCGTCTTGTGGGCAAACACTCTGCCCATGAGTACTTCACGACTCTTAGCGCTCTCTTCGAGAAGCGATCCCTTGTGGTTGGTGCTGAGATGCGTCGTCAGCTTGGAGAACTTAAACTGAAGGATGGAGGGGATGCACGCGCGATTGAGTAATCTCGTTTTCAAGCATGCTGAACTGTGAAATCACAGGACGCGCAGGAATGCGAATTTTGAGTCCAGTTCGATTGGCAGCGGCGTGCACAAGCTCCTCGATTGCGGCAGTGGCTGCGTTTTAAATTGTGTCGTTGTCGGCATCCATAACAGCCTTAAGAGCTGGTTTCCAGTCGGCATCATTGTAGCGAGTTCCAGGAACATCTTTGATATGTTTCTCGTCGTCAGGGAGTAATTAAAAATTTTAAATGACCACCCGCCTGATTGTGGAATGACTCTAAGCCAAGGTCCAAGCAGGAAATAGAGCCCGCCATAGTGCATAATGATCTGATGGACCTATGCACCATGCGGTATGCATTATCATTAAATTTCACACTGTCCCATGATGGGATCCACAAAAAGGCATGCAATACGAGATTTATGCGCTAGGCCCATATGCAGTATGAGATAATCTACTGTAGCTACACTCAGCAACCAGGTCCAGTGCAAATTACCTACGTGGCCTACTGGTTCAGAAACTCCGCCCCATGCTCAAATCGCGGTATATGGCGAGTAGGGCTTGTATGTCGATGCCGCTGAAAGGGCTGCCGCTTCCAGATGCGCCTGGGCCTGGGATTCCAGGGCCAGCAAGGGGTTGGTTCCCGGACGATGTTGCGATGGCGTTAGATGGACCCGCAGGGTTGTTGGTATCGTGCGAGGCGTCGAGGTTGCTGGATCGAGTATGCGGTGCCATGGTTTGCGTCCGAGGAAGAGAGAGATGGTTGACCTAGTGGGAGTCAGGCGAGGGTTCTTATACCGGTGCGAGGATCCCCAAACAGATGATGTGTTGGGGATGGGCGAGTTTAGTAGGTGGTGGGTTGCGTGCTGCCCGCGGGGTTCATAACCTAATAAAACTAAACACGCCGGTTACTATCGGCGTCGTTAGTACAAGTCGAATATCTAGCTAAAGTAACAGATGACTTACTCTCCCAAACCCCCGTTATGGCGGTTGGGGAGAAAGCCTAGTCGAACGGCCAATAGCCTATATACATCGAAGTGGAATTCTATGTGAAGTTGGTATCTCACGTTGTCGTGCTCCAATATATTTATTTATCGACGAAGAGGTTGTGCTACGTAAGCGAGTGCGGTTGCATAAGTTGGGAGGCGAGAGGGTTTCTTTAAGACTCTTTTTGGTCTAAGACTTCTCGAGACCGTAGGATTGTAGGTGTGGTCAAACTGATCCTCTCTAATCCTCAAACCGTACTGTCTTCTTCGTTCGTAGGTTCTGCGCCTCTTTCTCTGTCTTTCGTAATCCTCCGGAATAAAGTCGTTTGGGTCCATTGATTCACTCCTTTCTCTTTTCGGGAGTCGAAGTGGGACTATTATCGGGGATGGAGATCTCTTTATCTCCAGACGAAACTCACTCGGGGATGGAGATCTCTTTACCTCCAGATGAAACTCACTCCTGGACATGTTGAGAAGGCCAATTGAGAGAAGTCTTGTTGTGGATTATTTGTGGGCGTGATGAAAGGACCGTGAAAGGGACTTGCGAACACGGCGAGAGAATGTGTGGAAGGAGAGGCTGCGCTTCGGACGGGAAGGTGTCTGAACGAAGACAAGAAGACAGGGTCAGTGATCCAGGAAATAGAAACCTAAGGCACAGAGTGGACTGCGACATACCACAAGAAGAGCAAACCAGGCTTTCCAGGCGGAGCCTCGCTAGACGATGAAAACTTGCAGATATCTGCCGTGCGGCACGGAAGGACAAGAGTGGGTCCCCAAAGGATCAGAGTGTGTTGTGGGGGGTTTGCGCGTGCGAGAAGTAGGTACGAGAGGACCTTGGTTGAGACTTGCGATGGCGAGGACGAATGCGATCCCGATGGGGGGACGTCGGACGCGAAGTCCTCAGCAAGATTTGGTCGCGCACGAAACACGCCCTTCGACGAAGATGATGATGGTGTGATTCGGATGCTTAGTTAGTCTAGGTAGAGGGAACGGAGGAATGGAAGCTGGGAGAGATGTGCGAGTCCACTGCAACTGCATCGCTTGTTTTTTTTCTACGTTCGAGTCGTAGTATGTGTGGGCACCCGAGGATAACATAAGGTAAAGCTTTATTGTGGTGCGGCTAAATTTACCACCACTCGGAGATTACCTTGTTTGACAAGGTCTTGTGGGTTCAGGTGGTGGAAAAAAATTCCTTTCCAGGCGTGGCTGTGATCAATGCCGCCTTGCTTGACAAGGTTTCTACCGCACCCAAATATCGTGAGAAAGTGCAGCCCCTGTCTTACGAGAAATTACAGATGCAGATGAGCCAGACTGTCATACTTGCCTGCCAAATCATAATAAAAACCCTTCAATCGTCACGATTGAATCCTAAGCCTACCTTCCTGCCCTCCGCTCAAGATGCATTTGGCATGTACGATAGGTGCGATTGAGTATATACTAGGTACCACCATCATCCGCACCACTTTCAATGGTGCGTACTTAGGTGACCTTCCATACATGTTTCAGGATTTTTGACTGATTTATTGGCTACTAGGACCCAATCTCCGAAAAGAACAGTCTTTGGAATGGGCTCGCGCGCTACCTCTCCCTCACCAGTTTCATGTTGATCGAGATCCCTTGCT
This sequence comes from Royoungia palumana, assembly GCA_038089855.1. NCBI lineage: Eukaryota > Fungi > Basidiomycota > Agaricomycetes > Boletales > Boletaceae > Royoungia > Royoungia palumana. The sequence continues at coordinate 6,850 of JBBPLQ010000080.1, read as the reverse complement.
GACCTTTTGCAACACGGCAGACGCAGCTGGCGCTGGATTGCAGCAATTCATACAAGTCATCAACTCCGTACCGACTTCGGACACACGCTCTATCGTGCTTCCGATCCTGACTACAGGGGCCAAGGTAGCGATCAAGACCTCACAGAGAAAGCCATAGAGTTATTTGTCAACCAAGGCATCGACAGCATCATCAGTTTCAACGAAGACGAATACAAGGAAATGGTGAAGGAGAGACTGGCCCATGTGACACCCCGATTCAGTACTCGCATCTCAGACTTGTGGACTTCAAGCCACCCACCCTCCAGCAGTTCAAACAGGTGAACGACCTTTTCTTAAACAAAAATCAACGCTTGGTGCAATGTGGTTATGGGTGAGGTAGGACAGGGACGGGTGTCACGGAGCTCCAGATACCCAGTGCGAACGGGAAGAGTTGATGACCTCTAGTCAAGTCATGGTCTATCAAGCTTTCCAATGTTTTATGTGCTGAAGGTGGTTTCAGAACACCGTTCATGGCGCCGAGCAGTAAAGCTTCTTCGCGCGATACATGCGGTATGTCGCCACCAGTGTTGCACAGTCGGTGTAACCGTCTCCAGAGGGCCCATTAACATCTTGCATGGCGCTGAGAATCATCCCCGCGTCGTACTCAGGGCCAGACATCGCGATGCTCGGTGGCAAAGGTGATGTTGGAAAACATTTCATTATGCGCACTATGTTTCGCGACGTTCGCTCATGAAGCAAGGTAGCGTGAATGGGAAACTAGATATATGGCGTTGCATGAGGTTGGAAGTGCGTTCCAAGCGCTGAAGGAGCTTTGTGGACCTCGTTATGACACCGAGCATCAAGACATGTGATGCTCGGTGCCGTAGACGACGTCGGGAAAGGCTCATCGTGCCATCCAACCTGCATAGTGCCACGATGGGGACCGTTGGCGATCCGTTTGGCGTGGGATCTGTCTGTTTACGCGGTTTTCAATTCAATTCACAGGCGACCTCGAAGGGGGTTACAATGTGGACGTCGTTATGGCACCGAGCATCAAGACACTCGATGCTCGGTGCGATAAATGACGTCCGAAAAGGCTCATCGTGTCATCCAGCCCGCAGAGTATCACGATGGGAGTCCTGTCTGGTAACCTAGTTTGCAACAAAATTCATCCACGCCCTTGAGGGAGTCCTGAGACTGAAAGGCCATACGCTCATTGTGCGCAATCTTCCCAAAGAAGCGACTGTGCGTCCCTCGAGCTACATGCGATGCAAGCCTCTGTGAGGAGGCCAAACTATGAGCACTTTGCAGTTGACATATCCCGAGTTGTTGTCTTTGGCCAGCCCAACGATTGTCAGTGACGAGGGCCATGATGATGGGGAAGTTGGTAACAAAGGGCATACAATACCACCTACAGGGTAACTAGTATACTCCTGATCCAACAACATCTGCTTCCTCTAGCGAACTCGGATTCTAACGGACTGGGGGTACACTCCCAGACTCCCTATATAATGAGCACGAACACAAACTACGAAAAGTAACTAACATAACCTGTCATGTGGGTTAGCTTGGTAGAGTACCCCTGTAGGCGTGACTCATGACATTCTACACCCGCCTGCGTCATCGATGCCACATGCGCATATGTGACTTGCAGGACTCTGTGTTCTGGTATATAGACAATGATAGCTAATTTCATTTCTGACGTCACACAAGATGTACTAGTATGAATAGGTCAAGGCTACATTCCATGTTCTTATTTATTTATTTTATTTTATTATTATTATTATTATTTTCGATCTGCATCTCATCGTTAAATCGCTATGCACACAAGGCCGATGTAAATTTATTAATTGCTGCTGCCACCGTAATACTACACTATCAATGCGAGACAGCGAATGGCATATTATGGCATTCGAACATTACGCGCGCATTCGTTTAGATGAGTCTGCGGATTGTTCCCTGTCCACTCTCCTCTTGTTCAGCAAGCGCGGAATAACCTCTCCCTTTTGTGCCAACAGTTGTGCCGCATCCAGTCCAACCAAAGAGGTTAGCACAACGAAGGGTCCATATGCTTGAGTATCGGCCAATTTGGAAACCAGATCCTTGTGGAAGGTATCGAGCTCGACATCACTGAGGAGAAACCAGGACGACTGGAATTTGGCAGAGTGAAAGATTGCTGGACCTTTCGAGCGCGCCAGACCAAGGCGAACCAAATTGAATGGGATGATTTGCTTCATGTCTGCGATTTTCCATGAGAAGGACGCTTAGTAAAACAGGAGAAACTAACTATGTTTCTTTGTCCACGGGGCTCCCATACAATTGTCGTGGTCTTCCATACGTTTTCGCAGTGGAGAGGTATCGTCGTAGATGGCAATGATGAAGGTCGTCATCATTATGACGAAGGGAAAGGTCTTCACTAGCCCCTTTCGACTTTCAGATAGTGTTACAGTCCATGGAGAGTTGCGGACTGCGTTCGTGCTGTCAGCAGATTCAGAAACAAGAATGGATGGTTCTGGGTGGAATATGTTGGGCAAAAGTTTGCTGAATATTATTGAAACCAGGATGGCTGTTTAGTGCAGAGGTTTGGAGCCATCGAAGACATCACGAACCCAATCGTAAGTACGCTTCACATAGGCTCCATCTGGGGTGCGCGGCCACTGCATCGAAACTGAATTCCATTCTCGCGGGAGCCGTTGCTTGTTGAGAATGGTATGCAAATCCTGAATGCACAGAGACGTGCATGTCCAATCAGCTTGAGAGTCGTTCGAAATAGCGGCCGCAGATGCTATTGCTAAGGCAGACCGTTCGGGAGCGATGTTGGAAAGTCGAGGAATGGATGATGCCTGGCCAAGGTTGATCCAAGAGCGATGTGTGACCGTAGTTATCGGCCTACCAGGACCCGCTGGATCCGGGCACCAAGGTATGTTCAACAATTTCATTGAAGAAAGAGCGCGGTGCAACAATTCTAGAATTGTCTTCTTCACCTCTTGATCGTTGAACGAAGGGGCGAGGATGGTCTCAGCGTGAGAGATAGCAGCCGAAAATACAGACAAAGAGCGCGTGTGTTTCCAAAAGGGGGGCAAAATGCGAACAGAGCCGCTTTTCACAGAGTCCATGATGTTAGATACGAACCATTCGATGGATTTTTGGTTGTGGTGAGAGAGTGGAAGACCATGGACAACGTCCCTTTCTTCGGCCCGCAATGCCTGGACCAACAGGATATAGCAGTCGTTCGCATAGCCTAATGGATTTTCTTGCTTCTTCCAGCGATTAAGTGCAACCTTTCGTTGGGCAGCGTATTGGCGTTGCATATCATTTTGATCGTTGAGCAATGCAGAGATCTCCTTTTCAACTGAAGAGGAGACCAAGGATACAACGTCACCCTCGTAGATGCTGAAAGCTTTCTGAAAGCAATACAGTAATGAGCGGAATTGTTGAGGTAGCGCTGGATTGAAACCATCAGGAATATGATGAAGTGCATGCGCCACCATGAACGACGCTGAATACGCCTGTAAAACAAACGATTAACAAAATGTGTGAAACCTACTTATCAGTAACAGAAGCGGCGTACATTCAATTGGTCGGATCCATAGTTTATCAGCTGGCACTTCGTACTCGCCATCAAAGGATCTCCTCCCTTCATCGGCCAGTCTTGCACCTTAATATCGAACGTAGTTATGAATGAAGACGGAATAACGAACAGGGGGGATAACGAAGGTAAACCATCATGGAGTGATGAGAGAGACAACCAAAATGGATCCATGACTCCTTTGGTCAAAACCTTCGCATTCCCGGTGTGTGCATAGTTAAGCCATCGCTCGAGAGCTGCTGTGAATTCAATCCAATAATATGGAACGGGTTTCCCTTTCTCAACCTCTCCGCGGAAACGTTTCCATATGTTCTTCAGCAAAGAACACACACCGTAGGTCGTCCATTCGAATACTTGGGGTAGAATCTATGTGACGGTGGGCTTAGCGCGTATATCTTATAAGCCAGAAATTCCCGCATTCACCTTTGGCTTAAATATTACAATGTGATCTTTCAAAGATTCTAGCACAGTGCCATTTGACCAAATATTAGCCAAAGGAATGATGATGTCTCGGAATATATGCCTTCCAAACTGTGAGTTTTACATTATCGTGTAGGGTGAGTCATGAAACATACCTTCCGGTGCGACGGTGCGACGGTATCCTCCGCATCGATATCCTGTATACATTCTCGATGCGCGTCGACGTGTCTACTTCACCTCCTGTGATTCGTTCATGGTAACGCTCGTGAGGAAGCCATTGGTCGCAGTCGTGGAAGAATCTGAGAGCGATATTTCTATTTTGCTCCCTTCGTGCATGCGTGCCTGCTAGTGATGTTGTAATCATGCCCCTGACGATTTCGAGATAGCGCTCAAGGGCGCGGATACGATGTGATAGCACATTGTATCCTTGACAGGCAATCCCTTCTATGATTGCAGAAAACCCTGTTAGCAACTCCACTTCAATGTCATCTTCTTCGTTCCCATGCTCACGATATCGAGCCCTCAGCTCGCGGTCCAGTTCCTTCAACTTCCTCTGAAATGCAGCCATTAGCCCATGTGCTTGAAAATAACCCTTGGTCTTCAACCCGGCCATCGGATACAAGTAATGGGGTGTCATGGGGGAACCGTCGTTCATAGCATCAGTGTCATCCTTTGTGAAAAGGTGGTGGATGGTGGTTAAGTCAAACAGCATTCCGTTCAACCCGGTGTCAGGATCAATGTTTGCGTCGCGTCTCGGTATGCGGTATCCTCTAGAATCAAAGATAGTTTTCTCTCTTCCATCTTCATCAAGAATCGGGTATTCATCTAAGTCAACCTGATGCCTTTCCGCCTCATGCGGGGAATCAAAGATCTCATCTCCATATTTGTCCTTGATTAGTTGCACCGGAATGTTCTCCCATTCTGCAACTTTGATCGATCTACACTTCGGATTAGCTTGTTTAATAATATCGATGAGATGATCACTTACTGAACATGGGTTGCAATCGCGAATGTCATCGATCTCATGTCCTTGTAGTTATGAATCCGATTCCAATGGATTGCTTCTTCTGCTAGGCTCTGCTCTCTACATACAGGCTGATTCTGTCCATATTTTACAGCGATGGCGATCGGCACATTCTCGACGAAAAATCGATCGGTCGTCCATGGTTCAGCTCCGCTATCTATAGACTGAGCTACCCAATCGTCCCAATCATTTTCGATCGCGTCGTGGAGGGACTGCACGTCTTGGAGGCGCATTGTGTGTACTCGTTTATCACCGACACCGCCCCTATACAATTTATGCCATCAGTTAAGCGATAACCTCATATATATGAACCGGTATCGGGTTTGCGTATGGCACGATATGCGTGATATGCGCAGAACCCCGCATGTCGCGGTAGTGCGGAAAAATGAAAACACTCACAGTATATTGGTGATATCTCGGATATTTGGAAGAGAGAGGTCCGATGGAAAGTTGTTTCGGAGGTAAATGTCGCTAAAATTTTGCTTCTTCAGATGGAATGCTATAAATGCGATCATCTGGTAGTAATGCGCCTCGCTCATACTCGTGTTGGTCCCATCTAACCGTGCACCTCGTGCATGTAGATCATCCGTAGCGTCGTCCTCCTGGAAGACATCCTCGTGCGTGAATCCCCGAGGTACCATCGCCATCCAAATTTCCTCTTGGTGGTAGGATCCAATGTATAACATCCTTCCAGTAGGATCGAACTCGAGGTCTCCATAGCGCGCCTGCCATCGCTTCTGCCTCTTGTGGAGGTCAAGATGAAAAGCGTAGCTCGGGTCCCCATGACTAGTGGGGAGTATGGCGTGTAACCCTTTGTGCGCAGGCACTAGAAGATAATAATCAAGGAAGTGATCTCGGGCTCCCCATGCGAGCTGGGGGTCTTCCTTCCTGTACAGGTACTCCTCGTCGATAGAAATCTTGTGCCTAGTTTTCAATCGATGGATTGAAATTAGTTCCTGAGAATTCTCGAAGGATGTCCGCAGCGTAGACAGCTTGACAGGCTTCGCCTGCATTGCATAAAAATCTTTAGTGTATTCTGTATTTTCTTTCTTGTTCAAAGTCATCACAAGTTCAACTTCTTCTTGCATGATCCCATCGTCTGTCTGCATTTCTGCCGGGACGTCTCCGACCACAAAAGGCTCATTCTGTCTGATGCCAACTGTCGCTTGAGTGAATTTACTGGTTTTGAAAAGCACTCACCTGTGTTCCATGACCTTTATCTAGATTCTTCTCCCTTAGAATATTATTTGAAACGACGCTCAAGTAGTGGCAGAGTTTGTTTGTTTGTATAAGTAGGGTATGTTATATGCTGAACTTTGTCGCTTGTGTCAGCTGCGCCGGTTCCGGTAGCTATGGCACAATCACTCAGCGAGAAGTGGAACCACCGCACTACCAGGTAGGCTGGCCATTCATCCATAAGCCGGTGTGGGATTCTGGCCTGACTCGCGCTCGATTTAGCTTCACTGTTTGAACACACTACCGCGTCGAACGAGCCAACGGTCGTGTGCATGGTTTTCTTACCATCCTGAGAGCAAAGCTCACCTCGAACGTTAAGGTTTCGTTGGGTTCCGGTGGTTCTTGTTTCTGACAATCGTCATCTGTTTCTTTTATCGCTTGTTTGCGATTGGGTGCTTTAACATTGGCCGCAATCTCCGCCGCATGGAGTCAAACTCTCGTTCGCTTATTTTCTCGAGATAATATGGAGAGCTGCTGGAGGGTATTGTGACTGTCTGCGCATTCTCGGTCAAAAAACAGTTCAAGGATGAGTTGCATGCCAGGATCGATGTTACGACAAAGGTGAATATTTTATTCTTGAGCCTGCTCGCCCTTGACGCATG
>JBBPLQ010000079.1:0-61949 GCA_038089855.1 Royoungia palumana | reverse complement strand
CTCTGCCCCCCCAACCACCTACCAGGCCCCCTCTCCTACCTTTGAAGCTCCCTCACCCACTACCTACGATACCCCCACCCCCTCGCCTACCACGTCTGATGCTCCTGCCCCTGCTACCTCTTCGGCCCCTGCCCCTGCCCAGACATCCTCGAGCAGCAGCAGCAGCGGCAGCGGTTTCCTCTCTGGCGTACAGCAAGGCCAGGGTACGCGTCTTTCCTCTTTGTCCTTCATCTCGCTTACCCGTCGGATCCAGGAACCTACTACAGCACAGGTCTTGGTGCATGCGGCATCACCAACAACGACAGTCAATACATCGCCGCCGTCGGCTGGCAACTCTTTGACAACTACCCGTCCGTCTTCTCCTTTTCCTCCCCTTCTTGTTCTCACTCTCTCACAGAGGTAGCAATGGGAATCCCAACGACAACCCTGTCTGCAACAAGAAGATCACAGCTTCCTGTAACTACTTCCATCTTCTCTCGTTCGTCTTTACTCATTCTCTGCTTTCCAGATCAAGGCAAGTCGGTGACGGTCACGGTCACCGACAGATGCACTGGGTGCCAGGAGACCGATCTTGACTTTTCTCCAAGTGCCTTTGATCAGTTGGCGGACCCCTCGGTCGGTCGTATCGACATTTCCTGGCAATGGGCCTAATGTTCCCGCCCGGTCTCGTCATTTATTTGCTATTCATACGCTTAACACCTTAAATACGCGATATCCCGGCGCTGGTCGTTTGCTCTCCGTCGAGAGCCAGGGCAAGTCCCCAGTAGCTGCCGTACCCACGCGCATGTTGTGTGCTACGACATAGATACGTAGTTGATGGGTTTTCTGGTTGTATTGTTGATCCGCTTGCTTTGGTCAAGTGCTTTTTTTAAAACGACGGATGTCTTGTGTTGTCTTTGTTGTTCTACTTAGCAATGGAACGTGCCTTTGGAATTCAGACGTCGCGTAGTGGGTCTTTGGTTCATCCTGATTTGGCAGCGTTTCGTCCCATCTCCGCCCGTAGCGAGGGGTTTCATTTCCGCCGTCCTGAAGAGAAAAAAGATTCCCGTGCTTACAACGGAGGACAAAGGGTCACCCCGTTTCCTTCTCATTTCCGCCACGCAACCGCAGCACAAAGGTAAATTTAGTCACCGTCTACTTGCGTACGCCGTCCTTCGTCCCAGCACACGCAGCAAGGCAACGCGCTCGCCAAACGTGTGAAACTCCTATTGTCCGCCAGACACGGCCGCGGCGCGATCGCACGCCCGCTCCACCCTTGTTCATTGCCGCATTCTGTCTCACAATGCAATTCAGAGGCACCATGCCGACCGCATGGAGCCTGTCACCCCTTCCCAATATAGCCCTTCTTCGGTACCCTTGACGGCCTCGGACACCGCGTTGCATAGACCCTTGTCTACCATTTCATATCGTGTTTGATCCGTGACAAGTAGCGCAGCCAGGTCCAATGCGAGGCGTCGGACATGAGATGCAGACGTCGAAATCTTGGCAAACGGGCCAAGAATTTGTCCTCGTATAGGGTGCACCACCATGAAGAATGGGATGAGCCGCGAGCTCAGCGATGAGATTTGCTGCAGGTCAGGGTCCGATCAGCTCGATTCGCCACGACGTTCGTCATGAAAGGTGACACACCTCACGATGCATGACGCAGGATCCACGTTGGAGTAAACGTATCAGTATCCCCAAAATCACCTAAACGTCTCATCGGATCAGACTGCGGGGCGGGTAACTGTCGAGCCTTTGCTCACCTCGGTCGTCGCGAGGCTGCTGGTACCCACCTCCCACAGGGTCTTAGGAAGATGTATGACCCACTCCTGAAACTTGCCTTCTTCACCTGCATCACCAGGGTTGAAGCAGCCAGTGTAACCTGCTTCTTTCTCGAGCTATATGTGACGTTTAATGACGCGTCGGATATTCAGCGCATGAGCTTACGAGCAGCAGTCGGCCGACGAATTCGATTGTCAATCTTTTCACTGCAGAACCAGAGGTAGTCCTCATAGCATGATCAAGCGTCACAGCCAACACTGACGAGGACTCCTTTCCTGACTCTTGTCCGCACAGCAATGCCCACATTGTCGGCAGAAGTGCCGCATACACTGCGGCCGAGATGGGTCTCGGTAACAGCGCGCTTGATCCGCCGTCTCCACGAAGAAGTCGAATGACGTAGGACTTGACCAGATCAGCCTGCAAGCTGAACGAAAAAAGATTTTTCGCGAGCGTTGAAGGTCTCAAACGTCCTCCCCGAGAACGATTTCCCTGGTGCATACTTCTTATCCCCGATTGATGCGAGACAAGGGCAAGCAACGACGCGAGTTCACAGTAGATCACACTCAGATCTTGAAAGGCTTGTTCTGTCTGCGTTCCTGATGAGCCATCTGAGTAGCACTGTCCAAGATGCGCTTGCCTTTGCTTCTCGATGAGCAGGGGTGAATGGAAAGTACCTTGTGAGGTAATCCAGTAGCGTCTTGAGTTCCTCGCAGACCGAAATCAAATCTGATCCCTGATTCACGACCTCGATTAAGTCCCAGATGAGTGCAAAAATCCACGTACCTGGTCAGCACTCTGAAGAACGGCATTATACAGAGTCTGAGCGATCCTGACCGCGGCCACGAGCATCTGGACTTCTGCTTCGGTCGGGTGCGTGCTCGGTGAGAATACAACGGGAGCACCGTCCAGAAACGTGGCAATCAGAGTCGGGTAAAGGGTTCTAGACAATCTCTGCAAGATTCACGTTCGACCAACGGATCATACACGAGAAGACTACCCACTATGATCAAAGAGATGTCCGCCAGTGGACGTGAAGTATCATCCATTTCGGGGGAAAGATCTGAGAGATGGTTCAGATCCCACGCAGCCTCCCGTTCTCGACACAGCAGTCGCGGACCATAGGCAAAGTCTTCGTCGAAACACTCGAACTCGGTATTCGTATTCCAGGTTAAATGCTTGCCATTGACTCCATGATGTGAAAACTGTAATATGTTTGCATGTTCTTCGTATAACCGAGCGCTCGCGAAAGACGGCCGCAGGAACCAAGTTGGTATTGGTATTGTCGTTTTTCCAAGTTCTCCGTGTGAGACACTGTACGCAGCAGGCTGTGGGTCTAGTGCGTGCCGCAGAAAAGAAGAAAGTGACCGCAAGACTACCAATTTTGACTAGTAATGTCTGAGATTGAGCGAGGCGCGGAGATTGAACAACCGCAGTTACCTGGGATGAAAGTATCACGCTCGCGGTGGAGGTCGCCTGTGCTGCTCCTGGAGGGAAATAAGACACGATAAGATGGGCGCGAGCATCGTTTATTAACATTGACAAACCTTCTGCTCCACCAAACTTTGTCCCTGCGCTGAGAATTCCTAGATATCCCTCCAAAATACGTTTCCCTTGGCCAAGACGAGATTCATTCCATCCGCTAACCACCATTTCTGGCACAACGTCCATTAAAAGGTCTAGAAAGCGTATTGCATCTATTCGAATTTCAGGGAATATGTGTGTCTCAGCGGACGCAATAAAGAGCAATAGCGACGGCACGTGTGGATTCAGATCCTTCTGTGGAAGAACATCAAAATTGTGAATTGGCCGCGATGCGAGGATGTTTACTTTCTCTAGACGAGGAAGAATCCAGTCGAAAAAGGAAAACAAAGTTTGGCGAACGTTGGCATCCTGTCGATAGCTGCATCACACGGGAAGGCTCAAATTCGAACGTGGCTAGGACTAGGACATACCTCGTCACCGATGAGACGCGCGCAAGCACTAAGGAGAGGAGTTATTGAACGTCCGAGCAACCCAGGGTGATCCTGGAACAGCTCTTTCGCACTGAAAATGGCATCTTTACGGGTCGCTGCACTGTAGTGTTTGAGGAGAGAGAGTATGTCCTGCAAACACTGCCGCCGCTTATTAGTGGGTACAGTGTGATCTTTCTCGACGGTAATACTCTGAACAGGAAGGGCGATACCTTGGAATTTCAGCAAAAAAGATGAAAGGGTACCGTATTCACTCACTCCGAGCCTTGAAGGAGGTATCGATTACATTGGACGGTACCTTCTTACCCTTGCCAAGTTTCAGCTTCGCTTTCTGGAATGACGGTCACAACCATTTTCAGGCAACAAAATGACATGTGCTGAACGTCCTTACCGAAAAGTCTGCGACCTTTTCTTTCTTCTTTTTGGAGCTCTTTGGCATCAGCAAGTCCAAGTTTAAGAACTGATAGTACAACTTCCTAATCTAGTAAAGGCACCAGAGCAAGTATCCAATACAAAAGCCAGCCTATATAACATGCCAGCACCTTTGATATATATGTAGGTCAAGAAGCGCGTGAGTCGCTCTTAAGGCTTGAGGCTTGAGACTTGAAGCCTTGAGGTCCAACCAGAATACATCAACGGTATACCAATAAATTTAGGGTGAGAGACAGTGTGGTAGACAAAGCATCAGAGGGTGGGATTAGGGTCCCAGCTGAGGACAGTAGAACGAGACAATCATCTGTAGATGGAGGATTTACACGCTAAAACGCAGCCCCTCGCACGAAGACGACAGCCTAGGGAAACCAGAAACGGCTTCGCGGATGTATTACCATGTGCTATGGGTTCTTGACGAATCATAATGCGAAAGAGATACGCACTTTCTGAAGAGAAGACGCAAGGTTCAATCGAAGGAGACCACTTACAGGTTCTTCTATAGCATTGGTCGTAAAACTGAGTTGAAAGTTACCTGGTGAGGCTTCAAGCTGGAGCATTTCGTGACCGCAAACTCGCAAGTTCCACGAATGGACCGCTGGCTCCAATATGCCCAAAAGATTCATGTTCCTGCGCCCCATTGCTCCTCCGATTGGTCATTTTGGAGAAAGGCCGCTAGATACGTGTCTTATCGTGATACCGACACCAATGTAACACTCTGCAAGATAGTGGCATAAAGTTTATACAGGCAAGCGATCCAAGGATATCGTAGACGGTAGACCAATAGTGTCATTGATTTCGATCACCAAGAACCAAAGAAGGGGAGCTTCATAAAGTCGACCTTGAGGTCCAAGCAGAGCATATCATCGTCCTCAGCCGTATATCCTCTGACATTGATAGTGAATTTGGCTACACTGAAGTGAGTGAAAAGTAACTCGTGCATTTGTGAAACGAACCCTGCGGAATTTCTCTCGGTAATGCGACGGTGTGCGAGACGGTGTAGGTGCCCGGTTCAACAGGGCATTGGATGGTGGTATTAGCGTTCTTACTAGGGATAGTGAGAAACATGATCACTGTTGTGATGAGAGACTTACGCCTCCGCGCAGACATCGAATTGCTTTGACAACAGCTTAATGATACCGAGTTTGACGGTGACATCAGCGTACGCGCCCGACTAAAGAACTTGTTGGTTCTTAGTTCAACTGAGAGATGGGCTGGGAAGCAAACCTCAATAGTGCCGACGGCGGTGCCTTTGACCGTGACTGTAAGATCTTGCCCCGGCTTGGGAGGATCGGGTGATACTTTGATCGACTGGATTTGAACAACATCGTCAACATTACCTACCGACTGGGTCAGTTGTTGAAATTGTAGGAAGGCTGAGTTCCCACCGCAATCGGAATAAGACCACGATTCAAAAATGTGAAGAGACGTGTCTTCAAGAACCTGTTGCTCCATGCTGGAGCCCGCGAACGCCGCGCCTGCGAAGAGTGTGAGCAGGGACAATGGGAAGAGGCGAACCATGTTTGAGATTGAGCTGGCAGAGGCTGAACAAGCCAAAAGCAGCCTAATACGTCGCTGAAGGCGTGTGAATTACCTTCCCGATTGTGACGACACTATGGCTGTGATGAGATGTGACTGCGGTCGCTGCAGCGTCTTCCTCACTTCCACCTCCACCTTCAGCTAGCCATGAAACAGCGAGACTATTGTTGTTGTGCCGTTCCTCTCATCAATGCAGGCATATACGCCACACTCACTGAACAGTTTGTGCTTGGTATCATCGCCGGAACTCTTTCTGTTGCTACCCCTTCCAGTAGGCACCCCCTTAATCGCGCCTTCTTTGCAGTCTCACCCTCACCCCGATAGTCGTCGGCGCCGCAACGCCATCCTTCGCTCCCTCCCTTTTTGCCGTTTTCTGTTTTGTAGCAGCAGTGATTCAGATCATGGGTTTCGTCGCTGTCGCACAAGTATGTGGCAAGGTTACCTCCCCACTCCCAGTCTGTCTGATGTGCACAGGAAAAAACGATCATGTATCGAAGATATGTTACCCTTCACACAATAGCAACCATCCTGGTATTTTCCATCGCTGCTGTCTGGATTATCATCTCTGCCGCTCGCCACTCCACTGCCCTATCCAACTGCGAGGCAACTTTCTTCTCGAGCAGTTCCTCATCAGAGGGAGGAACTCTCTGCGACATATTTACCTGGGCCGACGTCGGTATAATGGGTGCTGCTTGGGTATTCTTTGCCCTCGTCCAAGTGTGTGACTACTCGCCACTATACACAATCACTGCTGATACCTTTTCCAGACTTACTTCCTTTTCGTCTTGTCATCATATGGCGCTTCTCAGCGAGAAGATCATGAGAAGTATGACGCACTCAATGATTCCACCCGAGCACTGACGGATGATATCCCAATGGCCGATCGTGGTGACCCCTGGGATTCCAGAGCATCCTACGAGTTCGCCGCGGGTCGTGGCCGCGGACACGCAAGGGAGGACAGCGCGGCGTCCACGATCACTGGTGTACCACCCCAGAAGGAAGGTTACGGCGGGTACAATACCTATTCATCACGGCCCGAGTCTCAGATCGAGGATCACGTTACTGACCGTCATCACGGCACATATGGACATTGATACACCGTGGTCAGCGTTCCTCTTATTTATCATATTCGCGCACTTTATACACTGCAGACGTCGGTCTTAGCACATAGTTGGATTACCATCTTATGGACTCTTAAGAGTTCTTGTGTCATAGTTTTCACGTTCTTCTTGACCGACGGAAGCTACTTTCGACCCTATCTGTATTGCAGATAAGTGTGTATCTCTCTGACATTCGTCTATGCTACACCCATTCGGACATTCTCCATCACGTTTCCTCGCTATCCTGCCATGGACCTAATTTCAGTGTAAGATGCTGAGTGCTGGCGATATGTTTCCACCTCTCCTCCCTCCCGTCCTCCGACATGATACGAGTGTGAAAGGAAATATAAATTGTGTGTAACAATGAACTTCGAGCCAGGACCCACGCCTCCAGGCTGTTGCAAATGATCCGTTCTTCGTCGAACAGAGGGACAGCATACCAAGCATGGATAATCTGCAGCTTGAACGTTCGGAGGGAAGGTCCCAGCGCGAGAATGAAGTCTTCCCTCAGCTCGTTTACTGTCACGAGTGAGAGTGCAAGATATTCGAGCATTGGGAGTTCACGCAGGGAAGACGCAATGACAGGAGTAGTGAGACGGGCACTACCTAGGAGAACCAACTTGCGAAGGCAACGTCCGGGGCCGTTGACGAGGGACTCGAGATGGGCGTTTCTCATTTCGAACGCCAATCGATGACCTTGGGCGTGTGTAAACGACTCGAGCCGTGCGTCGGCAAAGGTGGAACTGAATTCGATTCTGTCAAAGGTGTTGCTCGTGACGCTACGAATGGTAAGGTGACGGAGCGCCGGGAAGGGGACCGCGAGATTGATATGACAGTCTCCTGATAATCGCAGCGAGCGGATGTTGGTGCTAGGAAGACGATCGAATGGGTTGACGCGCGTGCTGGGATCAAGATAGAGCTCGTAGGAGGTCAGGTGAGGAGGTATTGCACCATCCCTGTAAATAATCGAGGGGTATAATGCACCTTCAAAGTCAAGATGGTACCGTGTGTGCGGGACTGCAGACGACAGTTAGGAGATGGACGCGCGGGTGAGATGGTACACACCGTTCAGAGGAAAGGGGTGATAGTGGCGAACACTGAAGACGCGCAGTCTTTCCAAAGAGGTTAATCTAGCGAGAGTGCGATACAGCTGGGAAGCAGGCATGGACTTGGCAAGGGATCATATGAGGATTCTTGGGAGCAGGGAGACGAGAGGAAGACAAACTTGGCCAGTAGGGAGAGTTTCCACGATGCGACCATCATTGGCGATGTCTGCCCATCGCACAGAGAGGGCTGTTCTGGGAGCGGAGGAGATATAATGGTAGAAACGGTCCATTTGAATCTCGTTTCGCAGGGAAACATATCTGCGAAAAGTGTCGCCGGCGCCGTAGTAGGTCTGTCTGCAAGTATGGAGGAAACGAATGTGAGCGTTGGAGGGCTGCCTCGACTGAGCGACGGTCTGGTGGTCTGTCAGGATAAGATCGTAGATAATGAGGCGAACGTCGAGCGGCAGGTCGAGAAAGGGATGCATAGCGATGGGTTCCAGGATAGCCTCGCCGCACCAACGTGGATCGATATCCGTCCCGCGTTAGGAGCGCAACAATTACAGACCGTCGTCAACGTGGTCTGTCTGAAACTCGACCTGCTCCCTCACGCGAGGCCAACAAAACCAGCCGCGGAAGGGGCAGGCTTCCTCGATCCACTCTCTCCTATCTCCACTCAAAACACCCGCCTCAGCGTCTGCGACGCGGCTTTGCACCCGTTCCATTCCATTCGATGCCTGCCCCAACCCACGTCTCTTACGAGGTCTGCCTCGACTTCACCAACGACACCCATGACTGCGCAACCATACAGCTACTGCGGGACTACGGAAGGACAACGAGCGCGGTCGTGCTGCTCCATCCCGGGGAAAGCGTCACCCTCGTCCTCGACGCTGGATCAGTCTACAAATATGCTCTCAAATCACGCACCAAGGTCGCCAACGTGAGGTCTGTCTCGTCTCCTACATCACATCTGGCCATGCTTTAAACTGACCTTTGCCAGTGCCCGAAGTTGGAGAGACATACGGTGCGACATATCACAACTCTTTTTGGGTGCACCCTCCCGCACGTCTCAGCGTGCCTCTCCACCTCCACTATGTAATGGGGTCACGGTCGACCGCGTTTGGCGTGATTACCGCTTCAACGTCTGGAATGACTCTGTATGTGTCTACCTGACCAATGTATCAGCCTCTTATCTCTCCGATCTCCCAGTGAGCTCGCATACAAGGTTATACCCTCAAGACGCACGCCGTCATATTATACTATCGTCAACGACAGAACGCGGGTCATTCTGCTGACGGATAATCAACCGCACTCGTCGTAATACCTAACGTATAAACATATCCCTTATCCTGCCCCGTCTGTGGATGGTTTTGAATCATTATCGATGCCATCCTAGGAGGGGGAAAAGACTCTACAGTCTTGGTCATGTAACATTATCAGTTGCTTGGTATCAAATCTGCAGTTGGCTGTCGCTTGGACTTCACATGGTCTTATTGTATTTTCCTAGGCCATTGTGCTCTTGTTACCATGTTGCTCTTGCGAAGCTCGGACCATTCCAGCGGCCGGTAAAACAATTAGATAGGCAATAACGTAATAGTATTGCGGTGGTTCACGAGAGCCGCAAGTTCTGTATACTATAGGAGGAAGGCTCGGGTGGACCTTTACTGGCAGAACGTAGCCGGCTTCGGGATAGCCAGCCCGCTTTTGTGAGTGCACCCTTGGCAAGTTGCCCAGCAGGCCGAAGTTCTCCAGGGACCGCAGAGCCCGCGCGCAGAGATGTTTTAGGGAACGCTGCGCTGTAAGGAGCCTTGGCATTCTTGGCTCTCGAACTCTCCGCCACCTGTGCCCTGTGATATACGAGCGGCGTAGCAAGAAGCATTTTCTGCCAGGCATTCAACGTGCGTGTCTCCATCATTATCTGAGGCACTCACGGCATATGCATTAGCTTTCTGGCTAATATCAGCAAGAGCCTCGCGTCCCCGATACTTCAAAACCTTTTGAAGATTTCTCCGTGTCACTGAACGTAATCGTCCCTTGTCGGACACCTTTAATTGGAGTTCGTCGGAGACAGACGCGTGTGTGTTAGTGACGCCACTATTGAGCACACCCCTTGGTGTGTTCCACCGCAACTTGTCCGTCAGTAATTCGCGACCCACGGCACGTGCTGTCATCTCAAATTTGAAGTCCTTTGGATTGTCGACCAATTCCAGAAGAGCCATGGGTGCATTGTCGCCCTTCCGATTGTCGATCTGGGTGACACGCGTATAACCGCCTGGACGCTCCTTGTATCTCTGTGCAAACGTCGAGAAAAGTCTTGGCAAGAGCTCTGGCTTGAGGAGGAAGCCTTGAGCACGGCGATAGGAAGTTTCGTTCCCTCTTTTACCAAGCGTAATTATCTGTCCTTTGAATGAGACGGTGATGCAACAGGGTTAAGGATCCGTGCCTTCTCTGCCAGTCTCGCGGTATCCTTTGCCTTTGGAAGTGTAGTCCGGATTTGTTCGTGCTCGAGCAACGAACTAACCAGGTTACTGCGAGCAGGGCGTGAGTGCCAGATAGAATGGGGACTGCATCACGTACCGTAGCATCAAATTACGATGCGAAGACGTTCTGGAGAACTTCCGAAACGCGACGCCATGCTTCATCGCTACGAGCTGAAGAGCGTTGGACCAGGAAAACGAGAGTGTGCCTCGCTCGCTTAGCTAAGTTCGGTGAAATCCGGACGTGGCATGGCCAACTGAAAACTGTCGAGTGCTGTCAGACGCGTTCACACCAAAATGTCTTTCGCTCGTATCACTCTACGCAGTCTCTCTCGTGCCCGACCGACCTTTGCGGTCTCCAAGCAGTCTGCGTACAGATTGCACCGTGCCAATTATTCCGCTGCGGCAGGACTCTCCAAGGAAACGATTCAAACTAGAATTTTCGAAGTCCTCAAGGGGTTCGAGAAAGTCGACCCCTCAAAGGTAACATACAGAGCCTCTACTGGTCTGCGTCTTTGTTAACACCCTTCCCAGATTTCTACTTCGGCCAACTTTGCGACAGACTTGGCTCTTGACAGTCTGGATGCGGTCGAAGTCGTTATGGCTGTAGAAGAGGCACGTATTTCCTTTGTCCACCACAATATCTTCGGTTTACGTGGCCTCCACAGGAGTTTGCCATTGAAATTCCTGACGCCGAAGCCGACGAAATAAAGACGGTCCAGCAAGGTCTGTCTCCTGCTTGTTAAATCTTTTCCATCCTCATTTGTTTCCTTTTCAACAGCTATCGACTATGTTGCAAAAACACCCGAAGGTTCGTTTGCAAGCGCTGTGTCTCACTTGTATATGGCTTACTCTCCCTATCAGCTGTGTAAGGGAGATAGCACTCTTTTATCTGTCATTTTGTATTTCGGCATCAATCAAACACGTTCTTCCGCTTGGTCGACGCGCACATTTGGAGCTTCAGCTTATTTTGGACCGAGTGGGTCACTTGCTCGAAAGCTTGACGTGATGGCTTAATCCGGATCACAAGAGCTGCATATATACTCCCGTAGCTGTGGAGTGGCACAATATATTTCATCACTCATGCCACCCTCTAAGACCTTCACTGTTTACCACCCACTTTTGAAAGTTGGGTGCACCCTTGGTGAAGGTTCGAAGTTCGAAGATACTAACACCGCAACTACATCGTTGATGAATCAATGTTAATAGCCCCTCTGTACGATCCCAAAACGGAGACACTGTACTTTGTAGATATCTGTGAAAACAAGGTAACGTGATAACCTAGACTGATTGTTTGGAAATGTCACCGGGTCCACTTGCCATCTTCCGAAGGTTTTACATTTGAACACGAGGACTCTAGCATTGAGTGCGGAAATGTTTGACGAACCGATCACATGTCTTGCCTTGAGGAGCTCCGGGGAAGGGGTGTGTTGTTTTACAGATATTCCATTGCTTGACTTCACAGTTACCGTGGTTTCCCAGCTTGCCTGCACAACAGCCAGTGGTTTTGCAGTGTTGAGCGGGGGATCGATACTGCATTATCTCTGCAAACCGTTGCCGGAACATCACGTCCCGTATGTGAGATTCAACGACGGAGCATGTGACATCAAAGGTAGATTCTTTGCGGGGTCTATCTACTCGAAGCAACAAGGCATTCCGGGACAGCTTTGGATGTATGATCCAAGCACGTCCGAATGCAAGGTCGTGGATGAAGGGCCGTTTACGGTCTGTTACAGCACCGCACCATCGACTCACCGGAAGAAGGCTTACATACTTTGATCGTATAGGACTCAAACGGACTGGGTTGGAGCCCCGATGGGAAAACCATGCAAGTATAAAATCATTCTTCCTTTATTTGTATTTCTCAGGGGGAAATTCAGGTACTTCACGGACTCTCTCAATAATCTTATCTATGCCTATGATTATGATGATGGGAAATTATCAAACCGGAGAGTTGCTATAGATGCGATAGCGGAAGGATTACCGGAGAAAACTTTCTGCGATGGCTTGTGTATCGACAAAGAAGGCTATATTTGGTGTGCAAGGTTCGTGTTCGTTGATTCCAGAAGCTCGGAATACGATGATTGATGACCCACCTCTCACAGATGGGGTGGCTCTCGAGTCGTCCGGTTTTCACCTCAGGGCAAAGTTGACGCGGAAATACTCTTTCCTACTGTTCTCAACGTGACTGCGTGTTGTTTTGGAGGTGGGTGACTAGCCGAGAAGTGCCTCAAGAGATATATTCAAGTTTCCGCAGGTCCTAATGAGGACCAGCTATACGTGACGACCGCCCACTGCGGCGCACTTGGGGGGGACAGTAGCCTACAGGGAAGATACCCCGATTCTGGACACCTTTTCGTTGTGGATCTGTCAGGAAAGTATCAAGGAGGTCAATGGCGGTACCTTTTTAGAGGATAGCCCCGCAGGAACTCGATAATGGTGTGGTGGGTAGCCCCAGACATAGCTACGGAACAAATTGTTTATCGTCACCGCCCGGACCACAGACGAGAAGAAAATCATCGCACGTGGCCGGATTACCTAATTAAATAGTTCGGATATTTCCGACAGAGACTGCATAGTTTTTGTCATGGTGGCTGTCTCGATCGAGTTTCCCACATTCCCCAACGACCCTCAAGATCCTCGAGGTAAGTGTCCGAGTCATCCGTCAAACTAACATCTCACTTTTCTCAACAGGTGAGACCCCCGCATTGTTTCTACGCGTTTAGCACTCAACGCGTCACAGACTTCGTCATGGCCACTTTCTCCTCGACACCCATCGTCATTGATGGCAAGGGTCACCTCCTTGGTCGATTGGCCTCTATCATCTCCAAGCAAATCCTTTCTGGCCAGAAGATTGTCGTAGTTAGATGCGAGGAAATCAACATCTCCGGCAGCTTCTTCCGCAACAAGGTATGATGACATATCTATCATCTTTCAGCCAGGCCCAGACAACATCTCGCGTGTTACAGCTCCGTTACCACAATTTCCTCCACAAGCGTCACATTGTCAACCCCAAGAAATCTGGCCCCTTTCACCACCGTGCCCCCTCCAAAATTCTTTTCCGTGCGATCCGCGGCATGGTGCCCCACAAAACTGCCAGGGGTGCCGCCGCCCTCGAGCGTTTAAAACTCTTTGAGGGTGTTCCTCCACCCTATGACCGCAAGAAGCGGATGGTGGTTCCAGAGGCCCTTCGCGTACTGCGGTTGAAGCCTGGACGGAAATACTGCACTGTCAAGGTATGCGATTGAAGCTGATGTGTGGCACAATCATAACACCTTTGTGCAGCGTCTGTCACATGAGGTTGGCTGGGGTTATAAGGATGTCATTGACCGCCTCGAGGAGAAGAGGAAGATCAAGGCACAGGCATTCCATGAACGCAAGGTACGTGCGGAATTGCATCATCAAGTATTGGGTTATTCACTCGAGTTTAGATTGCAGCTTTGAAGCTGCGCCAAAAAGCGGTCGTGGACGCATCACCATCCTTCGAGAAGCTAGCAGAGTATGGATTCTAGTAGGGCCACCATGTTTGTGTGTCCAGATGCAGTCTAGGTTATGTTTACTACCGATAAGACCATGCGTGTAACTATGCAACTTGCATCTGCCAGTGCAAGCTAGGCCTGCCTTCCTATTTCTTTTTTCCAGGACGCTCCACTTCATCCCCTCGAACGCCAAACAAGAATCCGCGGCTCGGAGGCCTGGAAAATCGAGGAGGTTGCGGAGATGAGAAAAGGTCCTCGAAGGGGATTCGCCTTGATCTATGTGTACGAACTGCACTTGCGACGTTCTCGAGAGGTACCACAGCACTGATGGGCATCGTTATTGGAACGACCAATGCCACAGGCGCCGAACCATTTGAGTCATCCAGTATGCGTGAGCACTTTGAGTACGCTGATGTGCACTTTGTTCTGAGAGGAGGCGTGCCCCTATGTTTGACCTTGCACTCAGGCCAACGATGAGCCAGGCAGATTGAACCATGAAGCTTTGAAGCTTTGAAGTGTGCTTCGTTCGCAGTGAGAGTTCTGTGGCTGTGCTGTCGGTGGCGGGAACGTTCCTCGAGGAGCCACCTTTTCTACCACCTCCTCCCGTCGTCCTCCTCCTCACCCCCCTACAGCCTCCACATCATGTCCGCAACCCTCCAAAACACAGGTAGGCTCTCTATTTTTCTAGGGGTTCCAACTTTGCTTACGCAACAAAGCATCTCCCGCAGCATCCCGCTCCCCATCACCGACCTCCGCCAACGACATCTTAACCCTTCGCGCCCTCGTAACAACGAAGGAGGCTGGCGTAATTATTGGCAAGGGTGGGAAAAATGTCGCTGATCTCAGAGAGCAAACGGGCGTCAGAGCGGGCGTCAGCAAGGTCATACCTGGCGTTCACGAACGTGTCCTCACAGTCGGCGGATCCGTTGACGCAATTGCAAAGGTACCCATACCTCTTCTCACACCTGTTTTCATCACGATTTACTAAGAAATCTTCTGTTTCCAGGCGTATAACCTCATCATCACTCAACTCGTCTCATCAAGTCCCCCTCCAGTTTCCCTTTCGTCGTCATCCCCACATACTTCTATCCGCCTCCTCATCTCCCATAATTTGATGGGCACTATCATCGGTCGCAACGGCCTCAAAATTAAAGCCATCCAGGATGTTTCTGGGGCTCGCATGGTAGCCTCGAAAGAGATGCTTCCACAGTCAACAGAACGCATCGTTGAGGTTCAGGGTTCTCCGGAAGCCATCGCTCGTGCAATTGAAGAAATTGCCAAGTGTTTGCTCGAGGATTGGGAAAGGGGCGCTGGAACAGTTCCTTTCCACCCAGGCGTCGGCGATGAACGTCTTGGTTCAAGACGATCAACAAATGGTTATTCTGGCGGTGGCTTGAGCACGCGCAGATCCGTCGGTGATGTTGCTCGCCGTGGTTCACCTCCGCCTTCTCCGCACTCACCGTCGATGTCACAACCACCCGCGAATCTTCGCACACAAAACATCCTAATTCCTGCTGATATGGTCGGTTGCATCATCGGCCGTAACGGAAGCAAAATTACGGAAATCCGTCGGCTCTCTGGCTCCAAGATATCGATTGCAAAGGCTCCGCACGACAACTCTGGTGAACGAATGTTCACTATTGTCGGAACTCCCGCAGCCAATGAGAAGGCTTTATTTTTGCTCTACAATCAATTGGAAAGCGAGAAAGAGAGGAGAATTGGTAGGGAACAACAGCAACAAGAGTCCCAGGAGTAGATCAACCCTCCCGCCACCCCGCTCAGATTCGTGTTTTGACCCTTCGCCATTGATTCGACGCCTCATCAAACCTACCTCTATGCCTCGTCCTCCCAACCTTCTTGTCTTGCCTACTTGCTTCCTCCAACATGGCTCCACTGTGTCGCCGCGCGTCCTCGAGAGAGCCGCAGTCGTTATGTCTTTAAACCCGTGCATTTCACCATCCTCCCATCGAAAATACGCACGAGACCTCTCTTCACTTTGATGTTCTTGACTTCCGAGTGCTTGTTCTTCCTCCGCGTCCGCCCACGATAGCTCTGACCAAGACACATGCCGCGACATGCCTGACATACTACAATGCATTGTGCTATAGCTTCTTCACCGACGATACACGCCGCATGCGTCCATTACTTGCTAGTTCTTTTCGCATTGGGTGTTCAAAGTATATTATAAAATCACGTGCCGAGACCGTTAATTGATGTGTGTTTTCTTCTACTCAATCGTTGAGCTTGTCCGGAATGGAGGGCCAACATCACAAGTCTGAACATTCGGCGTACTCTTACACGGCCCCAGTCTATGACACCACGGCACTCACTTCTGCGCTGGCTAACCCATATGCTCAACATTATGCACCGAGCTACATGTCCCAGCATTACTATCAGGCGTACATGCAAGCCTACTCAAATCGTGGCCCACCGCGCACGACCTCGGAGGGGTACGCCCTTTCATCGACCTACGTCCCGGGCCCGACAATCCAAACCAGCCGAGCAGCGTCACCGACGCCCGCCGTGCTGGACCGACCATCTTCACAGACGCACTCAAAAATTGCCATTCAACCCATCCTAAACCACCTCACATATGGCAGTTGGTACCAACCCGGAAACTGTCGATGCACGCGCCCAGGCTGCCCATTCACCGGTTCCCGCAAATCTGTCGAGATCCATATGATGGATCGACACTTTGTCTTCCCGCCTGCGTGGCAAAGACGAGCCGAGTGGGATGCAGACCCGTCTTTGAAGGGGTACGTTTGCGTCATCTATATACCTTCATTCTCACTTTTTTTGTTTGACCCCTGCCGTTGATGGTGCTTTCTCTAGGAAGCCTGTTTCGATTCAGGGGACATCTTTGGTGCTGGACACGCCAGAAGCTATCCAAGCCTGGATAGCGGAGCGCAAAAGACGATTTCCGACGGCCGACCGGGTTGAAGAAAAGAAACGGAAACTGGAGGAAGCCGCTGCCCGTGGTGAGTTAACCCCAGAAGACATTGGGGTTGGTACAAGGAAGAAACGCAAGCGAGACGCAACGTCTGTAGAGGGTGGCACCAGGGCATTCCGAGGACAAGGACATCAGAGAGGCCGGGGTCGTCGATTGCAGGGTACAATGCAGCGGGATTCCCAGGCGGAGGTTGCTGTCCACGGCGCGACGAATCCGACACCGGAAGCAAAGACCGAATACGCCTATGAAACAGGTCAAAAATCGGATTCGAGCCAAGATGAAGACGAAGTACCGGAAGAAACGTCGTCCAAGGTTCCTACCCAGCTAGCTTACCTACTAAAAGATGAAAGGTCCAACAGTCAAGTGCAAACCTTGCGTTCGTCTCTTCAAGAACGCGTCAAAAAAAAATCTCAGCCGAGGAAACCGCCGCGAAATCCTTTCGCGACTCGGCCAACGCTCCTTCGTAACGTACTCAACACTTGCCATGTACCTCCCGTGATTGCTCTAATGATGTTGTCAAGTTACTCTTACCTGAAATCCGTATCACGATATCCAATCTATCACAAGCGATACGCTTCTTGGTCGACAACGATTTCCTTCGTGACGTCGAGCTACGACCAGGTGAAGCACAGGGAAGAATGATCGAGGTCCTCGAGAGTGGCAAAGATTCGTGTGTACATGAAAAGCCCAAGCCGTCTGGCGAAGACGAAGGCCTGACATAGTGACGCTGAGGAGTTCGGCAAAGAGAGGGTAAAATAGATAATCTATACCAACTCTAATACATTATTAGCGTCATCGTTCCGCCTCCGAATCGCCGGAAACACTGCTACCGTCCAGTGACCCATCCTCGTTCGCCTCGACTTCCAGTGTCCGTTTCTCTACGTCGAACCCATAGTTTGTCAGATTTTCTGCGATCTGATCAACTTTGGATGGCGCCGTGACCACGACTGCGATAGAACTGGATGCGCTGAAGATCGGCAAGATATACTTCTTCAGAGACGCTAAGACGTCATCCTTAGTGACAGCTTGGTATTGCTCCAGAAGCTGAAGGTTGTGATCTTGACTAAGACCCTTCAGTGCTTGGTTGGTAAACGAGTTGATCGCCTGGAAGGAGCTATATCAAATGGGATGCTCTGAATGCCCGGGTCACTCACTGCTCTCCCTGCCGTTGCAACGTTCTTCGTAACAGAGTACACGATGCTGCTCTTGGCCGCATCCAGCGCCGTTTCTTCGAGTTCGATCTGGTAATGTCAATCTAGTGAATCGACGAAGACAAAGGTGGGAACTTACAGAACCGTCGACTAATCCAGAAACAACACCCTTCGCCTGTTCAAACGCCTCCATGCTGTTAGAGCTCTATGTAGGAGTTCAGAAACAACGAGTGTTTGAACAGAGACCACCCTCACTCGGTATAGAGAAAATGTGATCAGCCCAGCTTCTCGATCCGCAGTCATGTATGCACCGTAAGCGAGCCCAGCGCCGCGGACTGATCTCTGTCAGAGGTCGGGTTAGCAATCTTGACAAATCTAGAAGACTCCTACGATACCCATAGGAAGCTCTCCGCAGCATTAAGAATTTCAAGCGCGACCCGCAATGCCGGAAATTCTGGATGATCAAATCCTTGGATACCCTTGGTAGTATGATTGACAAAGGAGCTCTCAATCGTTGGCAAGCCAACAACAACAGCCTGAAGAAGGGTGAACAACAGTGCGGGTAGGACACCTTTGCTCTGACCTTCTTGATAGGGTCCCTCCCAAATTCTGTGAGCGTCTCACAAGTCAGCTTGACCGGTGCCAAGGTAGACTCCTATTGGAAAGCGGAGAAGAGGGCAGTAAAACCATGCGGAAGCAGTGAAATTTTGTTCTTACGCTAAGGTGGTTAAACTTATCGCTCCAGGTGCTACGTGGTTTTTGCAAATCCAATATATTTCCGGTGACGGCTATCCGAATCCCTGAAGGATCAGTTACTAAAGTGTCATGCTTCAGTGAAACAACTCCCGCGGTTCCAGACAGTATGCGGTACATACAACATTGCCGCAATTTCTCGAAGGCAGCGACCGCTTGCTCAGGAGATTCCTGGAGCTCTTTGATAAGCTTCGGTACGAATTCCGACTGGCTCAGAATTGCTCCAGCGAGCGAGGTGGAACTTTTGTCGAATAAAGTTTCGGCCCATACGGATGACAGTACGTTGTTGCCATCACGTTTGAGCTCAGGAAGAGACTGAGCCAGCTTAGCAGCAGAAACAAGGAGCCTTTTCCGCGGGTTAGCCATATCACGATCAGACAGTCCGCAAACATGGACTTGCCTTTCTTTGTCGAAGACAGCGCCCCAAACCAGATCGCGAAGCCAAATAACAGCGGACTCATAGTTGGTTACCTCAACCTTGAAACTTATACGCGCAAACTCGGTGAATTGATCTGACAATCCGAGTCCCACTTCATATGAAACAGTAAGGTCGTCGAGTTGATTGACAACCTCCTCATGACTCAATACTTTGCCATTTTCTAGCTTGACCGGTAAAGAGAAGAATGCGGCAGCGTACGTGGAGACATATCTGTAAGATTTCAATGAGGGAAGACAGGAGATAAAATGATATGACATACGGGCGAAGTTCGTCTGGTACATTTGCAAGTGAGAAGAAAGCGTGAATCCCTACAAAATCAGACTGTAAAGAATTGTCAGTCCTGAAAATGTCTTGGAGAGAAAAAGTCCACCTTGACATGGTCATACTCTACAAAAATCGATAGCGGATCGCCGTCATTCTCGATATGTTTCTCAAGGTCCGAATTTAATGAAGAATGAATCCGACCCTTGCCCAGTTCTTGTACACTCTCCACGGGAATCCATGATATACTTTTCACGTCTGGAACGGGGAATGACGTGAGGATCTTCTTGGGGATGGGTAGTTCATGTTCCGCTTTGGCAGCCTCAAGCTCCTGCTCTGCCTTCGCGAGACCCCCGGGTCCCAACTCTTCAATCTGAGCGGCAAGGCGAGCCTTTTCAATCGTTTCAAGTTTCTCTGCAAGGCTGGCAGAAGGTCTCCCAATGACAACGGTATAGGGTTGGTCCACAAAGTACCTTGTTATGCCACTAAGTAACACACCACGTAAGATGCATCGTAACATACCTCTTTAGGAGCTCGGCCCATTGTGAGCTGCTCCAAGTTCTAAGTACACTGTAGTACTTGATCTCGTCCAAAGCCCCACGCAGATCCGAGCCATCCGCTGCGCCATACAAGAAATCTGTGATTATTGTGCCTGAAAAAGTATCACCTTTTGCAGATTCGAGCCTGCTCCGCAACTAGGATGTCCGAGTCAATAAGACAGCTAAACTTCAAAGCTAATATGAAATTTCACTTGACGTTCGTCTCGATTAATGACCATTGAGATCCGTGGCATGTCGATTCCTTCTGTAACAATGCGACGGAAGCTGGCTGAGAGCTTTGCATCAAAGGTGTCCAAATGTTCTGCAGGTACGGAACCGATGTAAACGGGCAAATCTATCATCGTTGCGCGAGTATCTTCGCTGAAGTAGATGTAAGAGCTTCGAGGGAGTGAGCATAAAAATAAACTGTAGTGATGGAACCATACCAAAGGGGTGACTCGATTTCAACGTATTCCTTGTTCAGGGGAGCCACGGGTGATGATGTCAGATAGGTAGATAGGATGTCCAAAGCCTGAAATTGCACTAAATAGGATTCACAGCATCATGCCTTCAAGCATACCTTGCGTTCCAAGAATCCCATTGGAGGTGGGCCGTTGAACGTGATCAGTAGTTCACCTTGACTCTCATCTCTCTCCGGGAATTCCACAGTTTCCTTGATTATTTCTTTGGTGCGTTCGCGCCTGGCACTGGCTGTTTCTACAAATGGACGGTTCCAGCCACTCGGACGGGGTCCTTGATTTTGATGATGCTCAATGATGCTGGGCTCAACCTTGTCCTGGAGAACAGAGAGTAGAGATTTGGTTCCACTGGAGAGTTTTCCGGTTACTATCAAGGATAGATTATGAGGGACGTAATATGTGCTGTGATATTGCCGAACTACAAGGTGGATATAAGTTCATGTATATGAATCAATGAAAGACATACTTTGCTCTACCGTAAGGACACGTAAGGCTTCCATCAAGCCACCGGTTTCACTACGGTAAGCGCTGCCTGGCGGGTACAGGATACGTTGGGATCTGGAGGGAAACTGAGCACGGACAAGGTTGGCAGGGGACGACGCTAACCGGAGAGCCATAAGATCACCAGAGGTGTTCTCGCGCCCTTGCATTTCGCTGTATACTACACCAGCGTTTTCACCTTTCGCGTTGATATGGTGAACCTACGGGGCCAGTCAATGAGATTCTGTTCGCATGACACGAGTTGGTCGTACCTCTGTCACGAATGCAGCTTGAGACATTGTCGGATATAGGATATGATCCAGGTACACTGGCAAGAGTTGCAGAAATCCCTGTTCTCCCGCTGTTGAAGCGGTATAAGCTGGACGAAAGTAAAGATAAGGTAATGGACAAATAAGAGGGTGATATGACCTGCCTGTATGGTCATTATCCGTCCAAGCATTTGTACCCTCGGAGAAACCACGGTTAGCGAGGTGATCTATGATACCCTTGTATGGGTACTTTTCCGAGCCCATGAAGACCAAGCTAAGAGACGTGGTCTGAGGAGAAGGACGCAAAAGCGCATCAAGTAGCTTACTGTTCTAGAGTGTGGGGACAACCGCTGTCGTCAAAGACTAAGAGATATAAGGGGAGGGATATTTAGAGACGAAGTGAATGAGCGTACTCTCAGTTGCAACCACAAAATAACCATTAATGAGTGGAGCTAGGAAAGAGTTCAGAAGCATAAGAGCACACGGGCGTGTGACGTGCACCTTCATAATCTAAATGAACGAGGCTCAAACCACTGACACGGCTACGCCATTTTGAGACGATCACATCAGTATAGTCCAGTTTGATGCGCTGGAGAAGGTCGAAGTTGCCAAAAGTCGTGAAAGCGTCGTCCAAGACAGCGGGTCGGTCTTGAAACGGAGCCATAGAGGCGAGAGACCTTGACTGAGCGGGCAGAAGGACAGCCGACGACCGGATCTGGTCGCTAAGACGGAATGTTGTTGTGCGGTAAGGGGAAGAACGACGGAACAGTCTCGTCGTTGACGCCGCTGCAGAGAGAAACCTGCGCATGTGCTGTGGGCGAGAGGAGGCAAGTTACGTCATCAACTTACATGGCTGGACCCACTGATCCGAGTCAGATGGCGCAGGCAGAAGAAAAGCGCCGCAAACGTCTCGAAAAGAAGAACCTGAACGACCAAAATGTGCAGAAAGAACCGCTCTTTCTCTCCAGGAAATGGATATCTCTCCATCCTATCCAGCACACCCGCCCGATCACCCTCATGACCTGGAACGTCAGTACTTTCATGCTTCCAGTGTCTCCGGTTTGCTCCAACCATGTCCCCGTAGTTGCTAGCTCAATCTCTAGTTCGTGCGTGCACATCTCCATGATCAGATCCCCTTTCCAATGAATCACAGGATCGGAACTCTTCCCGACCAGCGGCAAAGCTCGCAAAGCGAGTACGAGGGCACCAATGCTTCATGCAGAGATTCTCTCTCACGACGCAGACATCCTGTGCATGCAGGTGCGTCAAGTTCAACAACCCCCTCCTCAGATGCGACCGATGCATCCCAGGAAGTCGACATGCTGGGCAAACTCGCCCCTGTCCTCGATCTCGCAGGATATGCCTACTCTTACGCCTCTGGTCCAGGCAAACCCCACGGATGCCTCATTGCCTACAAGAATACTACATTCCAGAATATCTATGAAACCAAGATAGAGTACGATAGCCTCCAAGTCCACACCGATCCCAATTTTAGTGCGCAGGCACGCATTGGCTCGAGCCATCAGACCAAGAACATCGCGAACATAGTAGCGCTTCGGTGTATAGACCCAGACTCTCAAGTACACGGTTATATCATCGCTACAACCCATCTCTTTTGGCATCCCGCGTTGGTCCATTGCCTTCTCCAACAAATCTACTTACGTCAATATGTCGCTAGGTACACCTACGAAAGAGCAAGGCGAGTTGGCCCCCTCCGTTACTTGTCCTTGAGCAAGAACCAGTGACAGGCAAGCAGGTCTTCTGGTACGTGAGCTCCTCGCGTTTCAAGAGCTCTGGCAGCTTCGTGAATGGCCCTGCATCATCGCCGGAGGTAAGGTATCTCGGTGACTCACGTATTTCATCTCACACGTCGACTAGACTTCAACTTTCCTCCAGATGACCCTGCTTACTCTTTGCTAGTCGGCCAACCACTCTCACTCTCACAACGAGAACGACTTCAAATCTCGCGCGTCGTGCACGCTTCCATAGACCCGACTATTCCCTCTTCCATCGCGGACGAAGCCGGCGGAGATGAGCAACCCGATCCCGATAGGGTTATTCGTAATTCAAGAAATGCCGAACCTTCTGATGGGCTTCTGTTGGACACTGGGTTGGCTGACCTTGTTCGCCATCGCTTACGGAGTGCGTATGATGAGGGTCTACGAGAGTCACTTTCAGGGGGAAGTGCTGCTGCAACATTCGGTGTCAGAAAATCCTTGTCGGCAGAAAATGCTGGCGCTTGCGAACCGATGTGGACCAGCTACACCCATCATTGGCAGGCGACCCTGGGTAACTGTCTTGCAAAGACTCGCAAAGATTGCTGTGGCTCACGAAGCACTAGATTACATTTTCATTCTGGATGCTTCTGGAAGTAGAACCCAGGTCATGGGTTTTCTTCAACCACATCATACAAAAGATGTTGAAAAGGGGCTGCCTCAGATCGGGATCTGCGGAAGTGATCACTTTTCGCTTTGCACTCAGCTTGTGACATTACCTGCCACATTACAATGATACTGGGTCTACGAGGATATTCGGAGTACACAAAGTCGATCGACCGCTCATTAACCGAAAAACTAGTAGGAACAGGAAGAGTACAACAATACTTTCCAATGAACCGATCTCTTATTGTGATCATATTATTTACTTGCCCGGTCGGAGCCTGCGAGTAAAGCCTTGTATAACCCGTCCGCAGTATCTTCATTCCGCAACTGAATCATGTATACGACGCCTGTCCGTGAACCCCTTGCATCACTCAGCTCGATTGCCACACCGGTCTTGCCCACCCTTTCGACTCCATCTGTCAAGACTATTGCCGAGATGAGAATCGACTTTTCTTTGCCACTCGCCTCCACAACGAGTTGCTTGACATTCGTAGGCTCCTGGCGGTAAAGGGTCAAGTTTGCCGAGCCCAGCGATTTCCATTGCGCATGTTGTTGTTGTTGAAATACTTTGCACTTCATTTGCGCCGTGACTACAGACCGCACTGGCCCGAGAGGTTTATTGCGTTCCTCTGCCGGAGATGTGGGAGGGCTTGGATCCAAAATAGAGGGTTCCATAATCGAGTTAGCCCTTGATCCCATTTGCATCGACGGAAGCAGTGGTCTGTTGATTGACGTGTTCAGAGACGTCATTGGGTCAT
This sequence comes from Royoungia palumana, assembly GCA_038089855.1. Taxonomy (NCBI): domain Eukaryota; kingdom Fungi; phylum Basidiomycota; class Agaricomycetes; order Boletales; family Boletaceae; genus Royoungia; species Royoungia palumana. Next base: position 37,688 of record JBBPLQ010000079.1, on the reverse strand, counting down.
TGGGGTGATTGAATGAACGTTGTGGAATAGGTAAACCGTCCGGTAATGGGGGGACTGGAGGGAGTGGAGCTTGACTATACTGGTATTGTGTATGAAGCGACCGTGTCGATGACGATTTCTGAAGTCTATGGGGAGATGGCTCAACGGCATGCGCTGTTACCGGAGGGCTGGACGGGTGCGGAGGGAACGGCTGTCTAATGGAAGAGTGTGGACCCGGCGGTATATGAGAAACAGAGGTGACGTTTGGATGGTTCGGTCCGTGCCGAGTAGAGTGCAGGGAGGATTGGTGTTGCAAAGGTTGCTGACGAAGAGAATGCATAGACGTGTGGTGCCTTGGAGCCGAATTTTGGGGAGGCAGGCTCTGTATGTTCGGTGGTGAGTATGTCCCACCTAGTCCTCTGGGAAGGTCCGAGGTAAGTGATGTATGAGGTGGGGACCGTGGTTGAATGCTTGTACTCCGTGGGGGAACGAAAACTTGTCCTGGTACGAATGAAGAGGGTGGGGTATTGGTAGCGTGTCCTCCTGAAGATCTACGGGGTGGGTACACTGAACCAGGATTATGCAACGTAGGCACTTGCTGTACGTTCCCAAATGAAACAAGACTATCAAGGGGACTGCTGATCATATCAGACTGAGAGTCATGAATCGTCTCGATCCGAGAAAGGGTCACGTCTTGCTGCTCGACACGAGATGGTAAAGGGGATGCTACCGGTAAACCATCATTTGGTTTATATGGAGAAACTGGCATAGCCTTGTCCGCGAGATCAGGTTCTTCAAACTGACTGCTATCAGATTGAGATTGCGGAAGTAAACGAGGATTCGTGGCTCGTTCGGGTCTTTCCCTCGCAGATATCCTGGACCGCGCACCTGATAATTGAGGAACGTCTACAATGGGAGGCACGGGTGGTACAGGCTCTTGCGCGGCTCTCGAGACTACGTCGTTGAATGAGGCTAATTGGAATCCAGAAAATACATTGGTTCTTACATGTCTTCGAAAACGATGCACAGTCTTGGAATTCGACGACAATCCGATCTCGTTTTAGTTGGGAATCAGCTTCCAAGATCATTGTCTCTTTGTGCATGATAGAGATCTGAAGGGCATTATCTAAAGATGTGGTCAGAATGCTTTCCTCAGAAGAATAACAAAACAGACCTTGTCCAGGTACCTCACTTACGCTGAGAACTTTTCCAGCAAGTGGAGGATAGCACAAACGCATATCCTGTCCATCATCACCTCTGGCAACTATTTCTTTTCGGGACATTTCCTCGCATAAGAGAACCAGATCCGACAAGATAAAAACGTGTCCGTGATTATGAATAACTTCCATTCCTGTCGCCTTGGGAGTAAATCGCACGACAACCTTCGCCGATAAACGTAACTCGCGAGTATAAGGAAGGGGCGCGGACGCTATTTGCAATCGGATTTGCTGTACATATGAGTAGGTTAGTAGTGCATACGATGGAACGCCACGAACCTTCGGTCGCATAGTAAATAGATCTAGAGTACTTTCTGTGGCTAAGCGCCGCTGCAGATCGAATACGGGCGATGACAGAATTTGAGAGGACTCCCGACTAGCTGAGGTTAGGGCTGTCTCTTGCGAAAGACGTTCACTGAGGGCATGCATGAAATAGCTTGTCAACAACAGAACAAATAAACTTACTCTCGGGAAGAAAGGCTGCCCCGTATAGAGGTTGCGGCGCTTGCAGAATCTGCGCCAAAACGTCCGGAGAGTAAGGTGTCACTTTCAAAGGGTTCGCCAATGGATGGATCTGCAGGTATCGGAGAACTCAGACTCGGCTTAAGGTTTACGTGGGGAAGGGGAGGTATTCGCGGTGGTTCAGAAGGAACAACACTGGCGTTGGACCTCTCATCGAGAGTCGCTAGAAGGTCGTCCAATTTTTCCAGGGCCCCAGTTAGTAACCGGTGGTCGCTTCTCCCGGGCGTCATGCTCCTAAGCAATCTGCTGTACAACTTTTTGTAGTAGTGTAAGCGCCCTTTGGGGAGTAAAAAAAGTGCATCGAGGGTCCAAAGCGAGGGAACTATCAGATATGTAGGCTCTGGCATGTTAGATGGTGGAGGATTGGATGCTGAAAAGATCTGTAGAACAGTGGGAAGTTTCGCATTTGACTTGACAGGCTCCCATTCATCGAACCCAATACAGTATCTGTCGGCATATGTCACATACGGTTGTTCTAATTCATCGATCTCGAAGGATATGAGAAGAGCTCGTTGGAGTACTGTATTGCCTACCCAGCGCATTAATAGGTCACCAAGAGCTTTGGGGGAGGATGGATTTTCGCCAATTTCCTTGAGTTGCTGCGAGAAGTCAGTAATGATAACAGTGTTAGGTCAAACGAGTCTCACCGCTAATAGCGCACGATTCGTCTTGAATACGCCTTCCACACTACGAAACATGAGGTCTAGCTCGCGCGGGGGAAGGTTTGATCGTGACCAGGCAGCGGCGACCTTCTGAAGTAGTATGAACAATGAGGCATGATGTAGAAGGAGGTGAGATAAAACGCACCCGGATGACGCCAGCGAGGAGTTCGACGTACGCCTTCTCGCTCTCTATGAGATCAGTCAGTGGACTGTACTTCTTGGCCTTGTCGACCGGGGATGGCTGGGTCGATGGCGACACTGGAGACAAGGGGATGTCGAGGTCTAGCATAGGAGTCAGAGGTTGTGAATCGCAATGTCAGTTCGCATGGATACCTAACGATGGTATAACTGGCGGCGTATTAACCACGCCCACTGGTATGTGGTCATTCCTATCGTGATCCTTTGGCGGCGGCGGCGGCGGCGGGAACTCGTTCGAGTAGGTCGTGGCCATCATTCATCGCAGCCTCGTTAAAAGACACCGTGTGAGGTGATCGGTATTTTTTTACAAGACACGTCGTATCGCACACTTACATGCCAACCAACCTTATCTGGCTTCTTCAACTTTATGTCCTACCTGAACACAATCGTATGGCTTCACAAAACGTTCACCACACGCCAACGGACAGCAGAACTACTCAGGCCTGAACTCGAGGAACACGTCCTATCTCCACACGACTATGAATTGGCAGTCAGGTTCCTACCTGGTCCCCGCATGGACTGGCATGTAAGCGTGTTTGGTGTCCCGATGTTTGCATTCACGACTGACAACACATTTCAATACAGTTAGTGTATGGTGCGGGGGCCACAGCCGCGGTATATAGCTATGGCTCTTATCTTGCTCGGCCAAAGTGGAGCTTTTGGAGACTCCGGCTTGCATCCGTGGCTGCCTTCCTTACTGGATCGACATACGGCGCTTTCTGTCACATTACACTTCATTATCGGTTCATCAACTCGTTGCAGGATCCTCAGGGCTTCATTTCAGCGATAAATCACGTCGACGAGAGGCTCGGCGGTATTGGACAATTAGGTTCGACATTTCAAAACATGCTCGTAAGAAAGTCGGACAGGAAGCCCGTTCCTGGACAGGATACTCATGCACCGGAGACGGGTATGGTTTCCGAAGAGGGGTGGGCTCGGACCCAGGATAGCGTTGGTAAGCCCATCTCCGTAGCTTTCGCGGTTGAGAGCGCCCACCTGTTGGTAGGTGGTGGTGTATCCATGTCGGACTCTAGCCGACTCAGAACTAGGTGGGACGAGATTAGGGCTGCTAACTCGCGCAGTACCGGCCAATCAGTCTGGGATAATATCCGACAACGGCACGAACGCAGCAAACTCCCCGAACCCAGCCCACGTCCTCCTGATAATCCCACTGTGACCGAGGCGGATGAGCGTGCAAAGGATCAGGCCGCCTTTGATCTGCTGGAGGCTGAGAGGCGCAGGAGGGAGTCCCAAACCGACTGAGGACAAACTACATACAGCATATTCTCGGTCCTACTGCCATTGACATGGTCAACCTGGCAGCAGGAGTCCCGATGTGTTGACTACGATGTACACGCTATATGATACAAATAAATTCATCCAAGCAAAGTGTCCTAAATAACTCTGAACTGTGTGGTGTCCCGTCTACTCATGCTGGTGAGCATCCCATGAGAACAAGTGATGGGATTTATCGTAAATACTGTATGGTAAGATTATGGAAAACGCTGCCCTGAGACGCGTCTCGAGTACGCTGTTGCCTATTCCCTCTGGTAGTCCAACGAACTTGGATTAGGTAGGGGTGCCGTAGGTGGACCGTTGAGAGGGACAGTCGTCGAGGTAAATAGAGTAGTATGAGAGAATGGATAAAGAGGGAGTCCAACTTCCAGCGGTTTCTTCTGCGTCGTAAGTCTAATAATCTCTTGCATCAGGCCCTGGAGTAACTTTTCTTGTCGGACTGGAAGGGGCATGTAAAAGACGGGGACAATGCTTTCTACGGGAACTTACGGCCGATAGGAGACCTTGCCCCGTAGCTCAACATGGCTTCACTGTTCGGTTGTTAGACGAGCACAAGTGTTGTCATGAGCAATCCGCGCACCGAAGTACATTGATTTCTCCCCATACCTGGGCCTCTCTGGCATGATCGCCATTTTCTATGAAATGCCTACAGAGCTGAACTTGGATAACTGCAGCGAGGTACCAACATATCTGAAGACATCAGGCATTGAAGTTACACGCAGAAAGATGGCCCCTACAGTGACGAAAGGGTGCAATCGGGTGAGATCAAGTGAGGTTGCTGAGAGCGTGAAATAAGCTGATATTATTGCTTGGGCAGCTTTGATACATCGGCTGGTTGAAGCACGTTGTAGATCATTGAGATCTACGTAAGGATTGTGAAGTGTTATTGTAGCTCTGTCGGCGACATTTAATGAGACAAATCAAATAACAGCACCCAGCTTACGCATGAGGTATTATGTGAACCATATACAAGTCAGTATCAACGCACTGTGCGCTTCCCGATACGTCTGTAATGCCGAGGCTGGATCTATACATGTGGGGAAGGTTGTCAAGGAAGTCGTGGTGGACGAGGCTATCCAACTCGGTAAATCCCGGTAGTGCAAAAGGGTCTTGGTGCTTGCTTGGCGCCGTAGGGGAACGTAGATTACCCCGTACATTGAAATCAGTGACACGACCAAACATCATGACAGCCTTGATAAGAAGCAGAAATGAATCAGTATATCTGGGAAGATGTGTCGTGAATATGTCTTCGGAGCTCATGTCCTGAGGATTACTGGGAATCAACTGCTACTATGGGTCAGGAGGCGCATACTCCGAATGAAGTCATCATTACCTCGCTATCGAAATCTTCACTCCTCAAAGGAAGTTCAGTGCCGATATCTTGCTCGCCGACTGCGTGGAGCCAACCACCGACCGAGACGATCCTGTCAAAAACTACAGACATCCACCAAGTGCGCCGCCGAGTTTCGAGATCACGGAGATCTTTTGGAGGTGGCAAGTAACCGCTTGAGGAGCCATTGCCGTGGGTAGAGAATGTTCCCGGATAATTCAGACGTAAGGGTACAGCAACGCGGGTTTGAAATCCAGCAAAAACCCAGATTTCAACCCACCGGCCCTCTTGGTAGAAATACCAAGATAGTAAGATGCAAGCTTGAACCACTGGAAAAATATCCTCTCCAGTGGCTAACGTTCTGTCGATGTACTGTCGGGTTTTACTGGCATGGTATTCTGCAAACTCGTCGCGGTGAGACCCATCTGGAAGTACCGCTACATTCCGCGAAGACCAGCGAGAAGCCGATGCACACTAACCTTGATCAGTAAAAGAATGAAAAAAAAAGAGAAGGACTTTACTATGGCATGGAGGATGGCAGAGTGTGGGAACGCAGGATCACGAGGATCCAGACGTAACGCAGATAAGAAGGAAGGACGATGGAATATCCGTGGACCGCAAGGATCACAATTAAAGAACACCTCTATGCTGTAATGTGAATTTAGCGTTTCTTTGACAAAAGGCTGGAAAAATTGCCACAAACTAGTGACTGAGTATGTGAGGCTCTGGAAGATCGGGGTTCCACCCAGAGTATATAAGTTTGAGGAGAGAATCCGCAGAACTCCGATCTGTGACACATTCGGGATTTGGACTATCTCGTCGATATGCCAGTATGGTGCTGTTATTGTCAGCGTGGGAAGGGGGTCTACTCCCCACGACAGGTATTTGACTAGGAGTCAGCGAAGATGACACCGAATCCGGTCCAAGATGATGATGGGTTGATGACACAGTGTTGCTCTGCTCCTGTAGTTGGATCTTGAGTTTCGCTAAAATTGAGTGAGGACTTATTGTTGACTTGGTATTAAAAAAGAGAGAGACTGACGTACATATTTCTTCTTCCAGCATTCTAATTTTCTCGACCGGATCCGTGTCCGGGGCAAGTGCCAGTCCATCGACTGGGTCATATACACACTGAGGTTCCGATGGGTGTCTGTCCACTTCTGAACGCCGTGTCATTGCCGTAGTTACTATACTCACACATATCCGGGAGGTGCTGGGACATTGATCAAGGATTGCCACTGTCTGGGAAAATATCAGAAGCATACTCCGCTGGGAAGAGAAGGGTCGAACTTGACACAGGTACTACAATGAGGGCGAGCAGCATCACATTTCTGTTTGAAATTTGCACTTAGTACGGTGACGGTAGGTGTTATCGAATGTGAATTGAACCCACAAGCTTTCTCTTGCGACACGTGCGACAAGCCTGCAGAGAACACAGCCCAAGGTCTTCGCTTTAGCTGTTTATGAGATGACAATGCCTACCTGATTCCTACGAAGAGCAGGACGACCAAGGATGCCACTGCTGGAAATGACCTTCGGCATGTAGTTCGGATAGGATCAAGACTAGTAAGTACTGTATTGTCAGGCCCCTTCGGGAGGATGGCGCGCGAAGCGCAGCGTGCACTTCCAGGTTGGTGGAGTTTGAGGGGAACTGAAAGTACGCAACTCAATATCTGGGTGCACCTGTGTAATCCGAAGGCGTATGAAACCTGACAACGTTCTGCGGGTAAGCGAATATGCAAGGTGAGGGTTCGACGACTGGCCATCATGCGGGCGAGGCTTATATTTGCCCAGTATATCTCACGGACCCTAAAATGGAGAGGCTTTATACGTAGACGCCGGACTAGAGTGAGTGCGGGATCATAACAGAGCAGGCCCTTTAAATTTCAAGTGTCTGAGGAGCGACCGAGCCCGACTGGAAACTCGTTGAGAGTGACGAGGAACACTAAAGCGTTCACACAGGAACGGAACGTGGATAAAATGTATTTTTGGGAGACTCGGAACAGAGGGGGAAGAAAAGGAGACGGGACGATGCACTGGCAGGCTGTATGATACTCCATGTGTAGGTGCGTCATCGTTAGTATGCGATGCAATGACATCGTGAGATGTACACAAATGAATTTACGACCTAAGTCTGTTTAGCAATGGTAGTCACCCATGACATCATGATAGCTGAAGTTCTCACAGGACAGTGGCCACAACACGCCTGACGTGTGCGACATGCCTGAATTCGGTAAGGTATATGCCTAAGACCAATGTCAGTAGGGTCGATCGCTGTGTCGGGGCATTCAGACATGCCTTGCCACGTCCCGAGATTCAAAGAGCCATTCGTGATTGGCATGGATACTGTAGAGCCGACGAGAGTGGCTTTGGTGTGCGATACTCTGTGCCTATTAGGACTAGATGGCCATATGAGAGTATCTCCGGGCTTACGAATCGCTGGAGGCAGACATCACGAGCGTCAGACGGGATGTTAGTATTCATTGGATGCGATGGCAACGCACTCTGGACCTTCGTCAGTGTGTCTCCACCTCAGAGTCTCTGGTACAATAGTGTCCAGTGCCATTTCCATGTCTAGCAGAACAGAGGATTGTAGCGCATCGGAGCTGTATGTCTAGACGCCGAACATCACCTTTGCGAACATCTATGTGCAAGTTGGGTACGCAGAAGACAGGCCGGTGACCCATGAGTACTAAGTGACGACGTTACCTGGGTCAAAATTCTCATTGATAGATAATGCCGCGGAAGTATGTTGACTGTATGCATGAGGACGAAGCGAAGCGAGTTTTGTTTGATCGTCACCCACATGAAGAGGAATAGCATGCCAACCTAGATGAGATCAGAACACACGGAGGTCAAGGAGATGAAGTGGTTATGTTGCACCTTGACGTCCTTAATCCCCTCAGATATGTGAGCCAGGACATCATCGGTTACAAGATGGCAACCCTTGGATCGCCCTGGAAGATTGAACGTCTTTTGCCAGCCCATATCGATATCGCTTGTATGATAAACTTTCAATATGTATATTCACCGATGGTAATATTATGTCAGCTACTTTTTAACTAATGACTATGGTCAATCGTCCGTGTTCCCATACCTCCTAGAACGGTCTAGCCCACCACGGTTACCTGGAACGTTCCGGTTTCGACAGTGATTGGCATAGTGCCCCTTCTCGCCACACTGCGCGAGTGTTGAAAAGTTTGACGGTGCACACGAAACAGGCAAAAAGCTTACCTTGAAACACAGTACATCATCCAAATTTCGACGGGGACCATTTGAACCGACGGCGGCGTTCCCCTGACCAGCGGTAGATCCAACTAAGGCCCCTCGGTCATAATCAGCATACCGGCCGTATCCAGGTGGAGGTGGGCCAAGGTCACGGTTTGAAGGGGGCGAAGGTGGTTCATATGCTCTCGGTGAAGGCAAGGCAGGTTTTGGACTAGAAGAGACCGTCAATGAAGTGAAGTGCAAGAAAGAACACTTGCCACGCACTGTCCACGGGGACACTCTGGACCTAAAGGACAGAGGCCCGTCAAGTATAATTGGCACGCCACACGTCGGACATGCTTTCGGGGACAAGAGGGGCCTAACCTATAAGCAAACATTTGCGTAGGTGTGAAAACTCAAACTCACCTAGTTTGCAAAACCCACGCTTGTAATCGGGGCATTCTATCCGGCGCTCCTTAGGATGAGCATAAAGGCACTCGTCTCCGGCAGAGCAATAGCCATATTTTGCATACCACCAACACTCGGGCATGCGACGAAGATTGTATTCGTGGAGGAACTCGCAAGCGTCACCTTTCTTGCATAAGCCGCGAAGCCAGTGCTTGCAGACTGTGGCGAGGCGTTCTCGGTCTCGGGGATGCGTAGGCAACTGCTTTGGAGGCTGAAAATTCTGGGAAGACGGGGTGGTGTGCCTTAAGGGACAATGCAACGGGCCGAGAGGACAGCCTGTAGGTGTAAGAGAAAGACGACATATTTGATCGTCTTTGCTGGGTTAGATGGGGGAGGAATATGAGAGGGAGTGAGTGACCTTTGTCGAGCTTTATGCCAAGGTCATTTTTGACATAGAGTTCTTCTGAAAAGGTATTCTGGTGGAACTGGGGGTGCACGATATCGGCAAGTGCAGAAGGGCCAGCAAGTGGTCCAGACATCGGAGAGGACAGAGTTGCTTATATAAGTACGCAGGATGAAATAAACGTTCAGGTCAAGAAAGGAAACTCGGTACTACGACATATCGTCTTTTGAGAATAATTCCGCTATAAAGTAATCCGATAAGTACCTCAAACATGCCGTCCACCTCTCTTCTTCCTCATCCATGTCGTTCCCGTCTCTTGCCTTCATCCTCCGCGTTCATTTGGCTTCATTTCCCACTCTACTGGTGTGCATATTTCTCTGTCTCGTCCTCTATGCCACTATTGTCACGAGTGCTCGCCGACTGCCCCCCGGACCTCGCCTTGGTTGGTTTGCAAACCAGAGGGTTCCTCAGTCATACCAGTGGCTGACCTATGCAAAGTGGCGCCATATTTACGGTATATTAGGACACGTGTCTTGGCCCCGGCCTGACCTTTCGTTGTTAGGTGATATCATCTACTTGCGCATCTTCGGGAATCCAGTAATGGTTATAAATTCTTCACAAGTCGCTGAGGACCTCTTGGAGAGACGCAGCAAAAATTATTCCTCCCGGTTTGTCCCATCCCATATAGAGATCAGTTTTCTCAGATTTAGTATTACTAGGCCCGTGAGAACCATGGTAGTTGATCTGTACGTGTCGGAGAACTGCCCGATCGAGCCGTCGGCTGATGCATCCACAGTATGGGCTGGGATTGGCTATTTTCGTCCATGCCATATGGGCCTCGTTGGCGAGACCATCGCGCGCTCTTTCATCGTCACTTTCGCCGCCGCATGACTTCAAACTATCATCCGGTGGTACTCAAAGAGACGCGCACCACTCTCAGGAACTTGCTTGATTCTCCTGAGGACTTTGCCCACCATATTCGAAGGTTGGTCTTCACAAGCATTACGACCGTCCCCTCAAATATTTCGCTAGGACAGCAGCAGCAATTGTTATGAAAATATCGTATGGACACAACGTTTCTGCCAAAGGTGATATCTATGTGACTATCGCAGACCAAGCAATGCGAGGACTTGGTAAAGCGGGCATATTTGGAACTTTTCTCGTTGACTATCTTCCATTCCGTAAGTAACTTTTGCAAATGGCTTTGTCTCTAATGATCCTTTTGTTTTACCAGTCAGATTTGTCCCAGAATACGTGCCTGGCGCTGGGTTCAAGCGGCAAGCTCGCGCGTGGAGAATGATGGCAAGGGCGATGATTGACAAACCATTCCAAATGGTGAAGGAACGCATGGAAAAGGGGACTGCATGCTCTTGTTTCGCGCAGAATGAGCTAGAAGCATGGAAGCAATCACCCAACCGTGATCCAGGGTATGAGACACTCATCAAGAATGTTGCTGGCATTTCATATGCAGGTAATGTTACCACGGTTTGGTAGTCAGGGTCACTTTACTCAAGTTGTGTAGCTGGTGCAGATACAGTCCGTCTCCGGCTCGCCTGTGTCCGCATTTTTACTGAATTCAAACACAGACAGTCTCAACTCTACTCTCCTTCATCCTCGCGATGGTAGTTCACCCTGACGTACAACATAAGGCTCACATACAGTTGGACGAAACTTTGGGAATGCGGCGACTCCCGACCTTTGCTGACCGCGAGAGGCTCCCTTTCATCGACTGCATCGTCTGGGAGTGCCTGAGGTGGAATCCAGTGTTACCAATGGGGCTTGTCCATCTTGCCTCAGAGAACGATGAGTACAGAGGGTATTTTATCCCAAAGGGGACATCTGTTCTACCCAACGTTTGGTCAGGATAGTATCTCGAACGTGCACCTCAATTTGCTGACGGAATTGGACTCTAGGGCAATGCTCCATGACAAGACATGTTATCCAGACCCCATGAAGTTTGACCCCGACCGCTTCGTTGACCGAGACAGAAATGAAAAGTTAGGAATTAATAAGTTTCCTCAAGCTGCTTTTGGATTTGGAAGGCGGTAAGAAGAATCGTGTTCTTCTTGAACAGCTTCTGAATTATTAATACTTAGATTGTGTCCCGGACGATGGCTTGCGATGGATTCAGTCTGGATAGCCATCGCGTCTATTCTTGCAGTATACACGATTGAAAAAACACTTTCGGAGGACGGGTCGGAAATTACACCTTCAACGGAATATACCTCCTCCCTCCTCAGGTCCGTCTTTACCCCAGCTAACTATTCACATTAGCGAACTAAGGCGTGCGCAGTCACCCTAAACCTTTTCAATGCCGTTTTGTACCTCGAAACGAGAGAGCTGTATATCTTATCAAACACATAGGCATTGACTGAAGGCTATTGTTGATCATCTAGGTCGGTGTACGAACAGATTCAATCCCATACTCCATTACCCCGTCTGAAAACGAAGTATTCATGCCGACTATCTCTCGATGACAACTATCATTGCAGCGTGCTTTGAGCATTACCGCGACGGAATGTAGATAAAGCAAGTTGTTGGAAAGTAATTTGTCAGTTCGGGTGACTGTTACCACGACCCTAATATTGATGCCTCTACACCCATACCTTTTACTTTATCTACTACTTGCTGTAACTGCACTCTCCAGGACAGTTCAGGACAGTTGTCCGCGGGAATGGCACCGACTTCGAGAAAATAAACATCATCGAACGGTTTAGTGCAGAGTGACGGGCGTCTATCGATCCGCAAAATGTTAATGTCAAACGACCCGATTGTTCTGGGGATATTCAATAATCGTTTCATTGAGTCGCTAGGAGGAGACTGGAGTCGTAGCAGGGCCATATTCTGTGGAGATGTAGAGCATCTCCCCGGAAGGGCTACATCCAAGCCCCGTGAAAGGATATAAAAGCGAGTAAAATTCACTGGGCTAAGGATCAGGTGCGTCCATGACTTGACATGACAAAGCAATAACATGACTCATCCTGAATGCCCTCTTTCAGAACCTCCAATCCTTCATAGATAGTGATAACCATTGACGAGCATATAGCAGCGCTTCTCATTGGGTCCAGTCCACTTTCAGTGGAGACTAGCATTTCTGCTGCGCTCGCAGTGGAATCCGTGGACACCAAAGACGCTCGAGGGATATGTTTGGCCAACCACGCCCGACATTGTCCCAGAGCCTAAAACCCGTTGCGGTACCAAATACTCGTAAGAATCTCCAAAAGACCGTGCATCACGGGAACGTACTTGCTCGTGACTCAAAATCTTCTCGATGTCCTTCAACTTGACCCCCTGCCGACTCACTAAAGAATGTTTGACTTCAAAGACGGTGACACCCCTCACAAAAACCTCTTGTCCAACTGCAGGGAAACGCAAGTCGTTGTATGTTTCGATAACTGTGCCATTCGTGCTATTTTCTTGGGGGATAATCCCGAACGGCATGTTAACCGTTAACGCTTGCCGTACGTCTGTTAGCAGTTAGTACTGTTTTCGGTGAATGAAATCGACTTGACTCACCTGCAATTGTTGGTTGAGCGACATATTCGACAGAATTCCCAAAGTACTCGAATGCTGCCTGTGCCGACCATTAGAAACAACGAAACTATCGGAAACTGCGAGTGACCTGGTGAGAATAGGTTCCAACAGGACCGAGAAAAGCCAATTGTGGTTTTTGCGGACTGCTGGGGATGGTCATGTAATGGCGAAAATAGTGCAAACCCGCTTTAATAGGGTTGATCTGAAGCATAGGTGGCAGTATACGGGTGAAAGAGCGAAATGAGATGGACTAGTCACGATCTTTTGGGGGGCACCCAAGAATTAAAAGAGTGGGTGGTAAATGATATCTTTCTGGCATTCTCGGGAGGCTCGGCTGCCGTACTCGTTCGCGTTCGGGTGAAACGTCACAGGCGGAATATATAAATATCACAGCCAAGACCTCGATCACTCCCAACTATTGTACAGGCTTCCAGTTGACTGATTCTGTATTGCTTACGAAGTCTTGGTCGCCCAGCAGAGTCCGACCTCAGGCTGGTCTATTCCATTGGCCCGTAAATGTCAATGCTGCCTGGTTCTCGGGCGCGGACGATTAGAATGACTTCAGTGAAATCAATGCATCTCCCATAATCTTTGTTCTTTTCTTTCTCAGCTTTCTGGACATCACTCGGAATGGCAGGGCGGCGAGCAACTGGAGTTGATTCACATTTTGGCAGAGATGGTGATGCTAGAAGAAAGCTGTTCAGGTCGTTCGTGACTTACTGGCCCACCTTTCTTTCAGAATCGATCTCGGTAATATAATTCTAGAAAAGGCGTTTGAATTTGGAAGAACCACGTGTCCGCATAGAAACGAACCTGGGGACAGTCGCACAGCCTTTAGAGCACTTCTGAATCGGTTATTTCAAATTACCAGTATCACGGCGGCTCGAAGAACACAAGGCATATGTAAATAGACTGCTCAAACATTCTCGATGAAACCATCGTACAGTCTCATAAATGCTCCAAGATCATATGCCGGCATCTGCGTGACTCGAGGAAAGAGGAAATTGTCTGTCTCCGTGGGAACCGGTGCAGCGTTCGCGGGGACGATAGCAACGCTAGTGGGGAAAGGCCCGCACACTTCGAGAATACATGCATCCAACATCTTTTGATACCGAGCTATGCCAAGAATACGTCTGTATCTCATTGCGCATGAAGTGGACTCCACTCACTGGACAATGGCACTCTTTCACCCATCTTTCCTAATGCGACCCTATAGCATGTGCCAATAGAGAGAACCGGATCAATCCAGACACAAGGGATCCATCTAACACAAACACACTAACCGAATGAATCCAAGCTCGACTCGAAGCATCTCGATTTGCTGGGTACTTCCGGCATCCTGAGCTGCCTTGAGGTATCGTCCAAAGACTCGACCAGCTAGGAACCAACAAAACTGTGGTTCACAAGTAAGTGTCGTTCGTCGGCGATAGTGATGTGTGGTCTCACAGGACAGAATAAGTCCAAAAGTCCGAGGTCATAGTTCGTGGACAATATACCATGGACGAGCTCTAAAATAGCTCGTGCAGCGTGAAGAATCTTCATTGCGGAGGTGCAAATATTAGCCCGCACTTTCGAGTGGGGCTCATGCAAAAGAATGATCGAGCTTGAATGCGTTTGGTCAGAATGTAGTTGATTAAGTGAATCATGACATACGCATGTAGTGCCAGGTGGGTGGTGTATAAATGAACGTCTACGAAATTGTTTACGAACGGATCCGTAAACTCGTGTGATAAAGAGGCTCGGAAGGAAACAATCAAGTTGTCTAGTTGGCTAAAGGTATTCGTGGAACGGACATCTGGTTCGTTCCACCGATTCATCCTTGTGGGTTTCGATCCAGGATCCCCAAGGTTTTCCATGATCCGAAACCTATTGTTGAAATTCTTGATACGAGAGATAATTATCATGACCTTGATGTATAGCGTGAATGGGTCTGTTAACCCAGGAGGATGAATGAGGAATGTGTCGCGAAGATGCGACCATTGGCGATGCTCTGTATCAACTGCGACCTATACGTGCATCAATAAGGTGTCAGAGAAACAATCATGATAGACTGACTCCAACTTCTAATTTCGCCGCGGGAAGTGGCAAAAGTTGTGCGATATCACTATCGTCGAGTGACATGGCCCATCCATTCCCAGCACCTTGTTGTCTATCAATCGCGTAGGCCAACCAGAATAGATTACGACGTGCTTCATCCTCGACAAATGTAAGAGGGTTGGGCATTATCGACATTGATCTTTCAGTAGCATTCAGGGCATGAAATGGTGGGCAGAGGTTCAAACCAAGTGGGACTGCAATGCGTAAGGTTTGTCCGGAAGAAGCGAAAAGCTGCAAAGCATCAATACTCGAACACTTGCGCTATGAGCATGGACCAAACCTCGATCCATCTTGGAAAGGTTCATATTTAGCTCTCGTTTCAACACCAATTGTCAGCTCACCTTGCGTGACTCCAATAGTACCATGATAAAATGACGGTCGCTAAACTAGGATATGGCATCTGGATTCATTAGGAAGAAGATTATTTTACCTTGTAAACATTGCAGCGGCTTTTGTCCACTCATTAGATGTTTGTCAATCTGGTTTTTCGCATGCATTGCTTGTTGTTCTGAAAAATCAGAGGTGCTTGATACTAATTGCTGTCTACCTGCAACTGTGTACAGCGAGCCAGCCGCACACATCGCATGGAGGAGAGGTGATGAAGGGAAATCGGGGTGGTCGGAAGGCAGCGAGAGCGCAGTTAGAAAAGTGGACATGGTAAGTAGTCGAGTGGCATGTGGGTGGAAAGCAAAAAAAGCATCGACACTGACACTCGTTGAAACCCATCGAAACCGAGAGGATTCAGTAACGTGACTCACATGTGGCGGAGCAGGTCGGGGCGAGGGAGATGTTGAGGCCACTTCGGCCATAAAATGTCTATGATAACATGTCTAGCCTGAGCTCGGGTGTGACTAAACTGATTACCTAGCTCTATCGGAATGCCTCCAAGAAAACCTTCCTCGAACGTCTCAAAAACGAACGAGTTGTCGTTCAGAGTCGACGAGCTTATATAATTAGCGGCTCGAGGGCTATCATAATTCTGAACAGAGGGATTAGTCACAGCACTGGTTGAGAAGAGAGTTTGAGATAAGTTGTATTGTGAGAAATCTGCTGGCTCAGAGGATCCAGCACGAGCAAATGAAGTAATTTTATCTTGCTTTTCTTTCAACAAGGCTTCAAGCTCCACTGGCGTCTAAAATTAGCTTGCTTTCAAGGAAATAAAGCCTAACCCACGAATGCGATTTTCCAAGAGCTCGTGTCGTTTTTTCGGGGCTTCTGGGGAGGTATCAGGAGTACTAGCACCTGTAACTATCATGATTTTTATTAGGGACGTATCATAAAAACAAGCGAGTCAATTGACCTTCGTCGTACGTGCACTCGGGACTCGGATCTGACGCAATGGGAGAACCCAGTTGTGCGTGCGCAAGTGCGTGAGTATGCGAGCGGACGCAAGTCGAACAAGGCCGTTTGGCGTCGCTGTACGATGAGGTCATATCACATTTAACAGCGACGTCAATCTCAGGCAAGCGACGTCAAGCACCATTTCTTGATCGCCAAGAACATCAATTATGAATACCATACAACCCGACGCTGGCAATCTCACCAATTTCCGTCTTCTGCATTGATGACAGGCCTGCAAAATCTTAACGGTATAAAAATGCTGATTTCCAACGAAAATTACCTGGTTTCTCCTCAGCGTACCTCCACCATGATTCTGGCCTGTGTTTGTGGCTGTCGATCCGACTTTGGGCATGATCGTAGTAGTTCTGTCGATGGAGATCGTAGGTGTCCAACGGACGGCCTGGTTGAAGCTGAATGGATGGAACCGGACTTAATGAAAGAAGAGTTTCAAGGGCCTGGCGCACTTTACATTTGGCCATGAGAATATTCTTATGTACTAGTGGGCCGCATTACACACGTATAATACTCCAGTACGGTACTTACGTAAGTTTATAGATCTAAGCGAGGAAATAACAGTGTTCACATGCAAAGATATTCAGGATTTCTCATTCGGTCCATTAAGCCAGACATTGTATATTCTTGTGGACAGGAGAAGCGAAAAGAAAATAGCATACCAGTCGTAAAGTGAGCAGGACATAAATGGGTGTGAAAATGCAGAAGGAATCCATCTACGGGAGATGTCGAAGAGGTCCCCTCAGTCTCCAATTCGAAAACCTCAGTCATACGACCACACATCCTCTTCCGCGCTTCTCTTTCTTCGGGGGGGGATTCACTAGTAGCTCGGACGTGAGCAGTGGACGCGAGAGAAGTAAGATTCCACTCACAAACAGCACGGATGGCTTCGTCAAATACGGTCTTTAAGCCCTTCTGTGTCAGAGCGGAGCACTCTAAATATTTGACTGCCCCTATGTCTCGAGCCATGGAAACACCTTGGCTGTATTGGATGGGTTGCATACGGCTGATGAGTAGACATTGGTGTGATGTGGGTTGATGGATAACAAGCAGTTCAAAGTACTGACCGGTCGCGCAATTTCTCGATGGTGGCTGGATCTTCGCGCAGATCCAGTTTGGTACCGACCAAAACTACCGAGGTAGACGGTGCGTGGTGGGAAATCTCGGGCCACCACTAAGACAAAAAGTGGGTTGGATGGTGATCCTTGTAAATTGATAAAACTTACTTTCGTCCTGACGTTTTCGTAGCTCGGAGGGCTGACTAGGGAGAAGCAGATCAAGAAAACGTCTGTCTGGGGGTAGGAGAGTGGACGAAGACGATCGTAGTCTTCTTGACCGGCAGTATCCCACAACCCAAGCGAGATAGTTTTGCCGTCCACCATCACGTTCGCAGAGTAATTATCAAAAACTTGCCCCTAGCATGAGTAGATTGCACTAAATTGTGGTTCGTCAAAAAGCACCTGTTGGTATGTATTCTCCCTGTTATATTGTCGTCAGAGGCTCGGTATCAGTAATGTGCATCCAAAGCTCACCGGGAAGGCATTCGTGGTATAAGATATGAGAAGACAAGTCTGGGAACGGGTGATAAGTCTTGTAATCGGAGGGTCGCAAAGTTCTCCACATGCCTTTCCGACGGCACCGTCGCCCACCACGACACCTTTTGGAACACCTCATGAGGAAGAGATAGGTCAATGTTGCTGCACGACATACATTTGATGGCCTGCATTATGTTCGTTGGTCTAGTTCACGACAAACACGCGGAAAGGACTGGTTGTATGAGGTGATCAGGGTGGTAAATCCAGGTGTAAAGTGGTTTTGGTTTGAGGCGGAGTGCGGCGACCAGAGATCGGATGCTAGTGAGAGATGTGGACTGGGTCTTGCGGGACACGAGCAGGCTGTACTTGATGTCGGCCTGATCTCCTTGATGAAGACCACACGCGAGAAGAACGCGGCCGCCCCCACATTCATTTTTTTCACACGATCATAGCAACTACGCACTCATTTCATATCATTTGCCACGGTAAAAAATACAACGATCGCAAAACACTTTACAGTTAAAATATCCAACGACTACGAAGATCATGACAATCTTAAAGGCCTCAGTTTCCACTTCCACGGCCATACGAGATATAATAAGGGAAAGACAACATCGTCCGCAAGAATGGATGTCCAGCTATCAATCACTCGGCGCTCGTCCGCCGTCTCTTCAGGGGAGGTGAGCGCAAGTGTTTGCTACTCAGTATCTCTGTCGGCGACATGGGGGACTCATCCGTGAGAACCCTTTCCACTTCCTCCTCGTCGTTCTCCAAAGGAGAGCCTTCGGTATCGTGATGTGATTGTGTTCGGCATGTAGACAATCTGAATGGGGCCATCAGGCCGATTCCAAGACCCACAAGACTGGCTTCCAACCCCGACGCACCCACGTCAGGGTGGCGCGAATTCCGAACCACCGGACTTTCAGCTACGGAAGACGAACCGCAAGGTGACGAGATTCTTTGGTCTGCGTTATTCTCCTGCGTCCTTGGCTGTAATAATGGCTTGTAAATTGAGCCAAACGGGTCTTCATTCGAAGATCGTACAGGACTCTCTGGCCCAATAGCACTTGCGGATGATAATGACGCGTCAGAGAGCCAATCCCCGTGTGAATCACACGAGGAATTCATCGCGGAAGATTTGCGATGATGCATACGTCGCCGGAGACCACCACTGAGGGGCGAATCATTGACACGCTTGCGAAGATCAAGTGCATTGAAAAGGGGATAGGGAGATTGACCATCGGAGAATAATTGACGTGGGGACGCCCGGAATATAACGGGGGAACTACCAAATGCGTCGTTGAAGGGTTTACTGGGTCCAATAGTACTGGAAGGAGTGCGGATGACACTTGGGGTGCTGATACTAGGGGAACTAGAATCGCTAGTCGAAGCTTTGACACTGGGGCTTATACCGCCCCGGACTAGCATGCCCAGACACAGTTCCCTCGCTTTCGAGTGTAACGGGTGGCTTGGGCTTGGAAATCGCCATGGCTGATCTGAGGGAAGACGCGGCGGAGAGTGACGAAACGAGGGTGTTAACGTTGGATCATATGGGGACACGGGGAGTAAGATAGGTGCAGTAGGAGGGGATACCATCGTTTCGTCAGAATCAGGATTATCCAAGGACTTGGGTGTACTGGCGTCTAAAGCACCACTACTTAGTGGATTGGTTGGTGCAGCCAGTTGAGGAGAATCCTGCTGCTCGACCAACGGCGCACATTCCTCCGCAGTATTCTCTTCCTCTTGAAGATTTTGATCTCTGTTATGAATAATGCCATCCGAAGAGGTCAGAAAAGATCTTGATTTTGACTTTTTACCATTGAGTTGATCTATGGATGTCTTGTTAATTCGACGTAGATCTGACGATAGATTCTCTTTGTCGGAAACAGCGCTACGGTGTTGATCCCCTGTCAAAGCGTCAAGGTCAAGCTGTAGCAAATCACTCGAATTACCTACTGTTTGATCCTCTTCCACTACGACTACGGTCATTGATGTCGCGACGATTTGACATTGCAATCTTATGCTTTTCGTATACATGACGCCGCCACATACTCTTGGCGTTTACTCCAGCATATGTTCTTCTACAGAACGTGCAACGAAGTCGGGGCTCTCCCCCCTCCGGCCAACCATCAGGACCTAGTGCTTTCAAATCTTTTTTCTTGGCGGGACACCAACCCCTGGGAGGTTCAAGCTGAGGAGGATACGGAATGGCAGAGGGGTTCGTGGAGACAGGTGATATAAAATCGTTCGGGTCCAAAAACCACTCGGGATTGGCGGCCATGAGGGAATAAGAGAGACCTTCGGAATAGAGGTGGGCATTGGGAAACCCAGTGAAGGGAGGGTGTATGAAGATGACGCCGGGATCCGAGGGAGACGGATCCATGAGGGGTATATGTGGAGCTAGTGAGGTATGATTTCGAGGCGGAGGAAGCTTGGAATGAGTTTGCACATGAGATGCGCCATTAGGTGTGTATGGCTTCGGATTGAAAGAGTGGGCGGATGGCGTGAAGAAGGCGAGATCGGGAGGAGGAGAGAGACAACGCTTGAGGGGACGGGAAGGCGCAATGGCGGGCGAGGTCGAGTGAGACATGGGCGTCACGAAAAGTGATGAGCAGATGGGAATGCTTATTTTACTCGATTTCAAGCGGAGTTGACACGCTGTCCACAACAACGCGTCGGTCACGTGATTCGTAATAATTGGCCTACGCTAGCTCCTACAAAGCCAGACTCAGATACCTGCCGGGCATGGGTTCATCAGACTCGCATTCAGCCTGGAAACCTGTGTCTCACTCACCCAGCAATCATGATCATTCCTCCGAGTGGCGTTATCGGACCAAGGAACTTGTATCTTTACGAACAATTAATATCCCTCCGTGGCAGTTACGAATGGCGTACCGTTTCAGAACGAGTGCAAAAATGCTCCCGGAAAACAACACACCACCCATCAATATAGCTGGTCCAGCAAAGCGATGTCCAGAGAACTTATTGTGCAAGGACACAAGCATTAGGCCAAGCCCATTCGACACCTTGCCCGTTCATAAGTCAGCTACCACGCGATACTGTCAAGAGATTGCAAACCGCATAGCTCGACGCTGTATCCCAGGCATGGAGGTCGCGAGAGGTGACTCCCGCTCGGCGTTCGAGTCCATGTGCGCCAAATGCTCCAGTGAGCATTCCAGTGAAAACTGCATGCCACCGTCCGTATGAGTTGGCACGTCATCGTGAAAACTTGGAAACTGACCCAGCATAGCACCCGACCTCCATAAATATGAAGGGTTGTCCCCGCTGCTCAGCGCGAAACCTAGTGACGGCGTGGATGAACTAGCAGATGGCATTGGGAAAGTTCGAATATTTGTGGTTGAGATGATCTAAACATGTTTGTAACCGACAACCCAAATAGGCGTAATCATTATCGGTCTGTACGACTAACCCACTACCATGGGCAAAGCACAGAAGAAAACTGGTAAAGGTCGTCTCGACAAGTACTATAAACTTGCCAGGTGCGTGTGGCTTGTTCCTGTTGCGTACCTCTATGACTCATATTCTCAAGAGAGCAGGGCTTTCGCGCCCGTTCGGCCTTCAAGCTCATCCAACTCAACAAGAAATATACTTTCCTCGAATCTGCACACTGTTGCATTGATCTTTGTGCGGCCCCTGGTGGTTGGCTCCAAGTCGCAAGCAAGTACATGCCAACCAATAGCGTGATTGTCGGTGCGTCGTGGCCTTTTTGCCGTATTAGTTCAATATCAAACACGTTTTATTATCTAGGTGTCGATTTGGTACCAATAAAACCAATACCAAGAGTTGTTACGTTTGCAGCGGACATCACCACTACCCACTGCCGCAATCTACTTCGAGGCGAGCTCAATGATTGGAAGGCGGATGTCGTACTTCACGATGGTGCACCTAATGTCGGTACTGCGTGGATTCAGGATGCATATAGCCAGTCTGAACTCGTCCTTATGAGTTTAAAATTGGCCGTTGAATTTCTCGCCAAAGGTGGAACCTTTGTCACTAAAGTCTTTCGAAGTGTCGACTACAACAATCTCATTTGGGTATTCAGTCAGCTGTTTGCAAAAGTAGAGGCAACCAAACCGCCTTCATCGAGGTCGGTTGTCACGCAATCATAGACTTAGTCACTCATTACATCTACAGGAATGTTTCTGCTGAAATTTTTGTCGTGTGTCGGGAGTTCCTTGCCCCAAAACACATCGATCCAAAATTTCTTGACCCTAAGCACGTGTTCAAGGAACTGGGCTCCGCGCTTTCTGGTCCTGACAAAGGCTCATCCGCCAATAACGCTCTAGCCAATGTCTTCCAGCCAGAGAAAAAGCGCAGAAGACGAGACGGGTACGACGACGGAAATCATACACTGTTTACTCAAACCCCCGTGGGCGAATTTGTTTGGGCCACGGAACCCATTAATGTGCTTGGCCTCGCGAATAAGATTACATTTGACGCCGAGGAAGAAAAACAGTACGGAAACATCTTTTCGCCCTCAAGAGACCGAGTTAATTGTTTGACAGATGGCTAGAATCTAGCATTACAACGCCGGACATCAAGGCTAATTTCGAAGATCTCAAGGTACTTGGCAAAGGTGATTTCAAAGCTTTGTTGAAATGGCGGATGGCTATACGAGAGGAGGTAACGTCTTCTCAGAGCGTCGGTCCACTTCTATTCATGAGTCTCTCCAAAGCTTGGGCTGGAGCTCAAGATGAAACCTACCGCTGAGCTTACAGAGGCGGTTGAAATAACCGAAGTGGTCAGCGAAGAGCAAGGAATACAAGAAGAAGTCAGTTTTGTTCGTCGCATCCAGAGTGTCTCTGTTTGACTAATTACATCAGCTCGAGAGACGGAATGCAGAAGCGGTAGCAAACGCTAAACGCGCTCGGAGAAGGGCCAACGAGATCAAGGCCAAAACTATCCAAAGGATGCAGCTTCAGATGACAGCTCCTCTTGATATTGGCCTCGAACAGAGTGACGTGTCGTTGAGTAGGGGTCAAGACGATATATTTGATCTTACTGACACACAAAGGGAACTTGAGAAAAAGGGAGGTATCAGCAAGATCGTATTGGATGGTGAAATGCCTCCCGATGAGGAAGAAGAGGCACAAGCGGTGGAGGGAAGTGACGAAGAAATCATCGGTTCGGAGGAAGAAAACGAACGAAGAGTATCAATGCTCGAAGCCGACCTCGATAGCATGTATGATGCTTACCAAGAAAAAATGAGGGAAAGGGATGCCAAGTATCAGGCATTAGAGGCGAGGAAGAAAAGAGGACAACTCGAGGAATGGAGAGGCTTGAAAAACGAGGATGACCTTGAGAGCGGCGATGACAGTAGCGAAGCCGGTAGCTGGGGGGTGGCTGCAGTGAAAGACGTTGGCGACGTTTCTTCAGACGAGCGCGACGATGAAGAAATGATTCCCGGCCAGAAACGAAAGCGACCCAATCTAGCTGGAAGGAAGCGTATTAATGCTTCGTCGTCTTCTCGCGCTGCACAAGTCTGGTTTGGCCAAGACATATTCAAAGAGATGGCTGAGTCTGACGGGGATTACGAACAAGACGTGGATATGATCTCAAACACAGGCAAAGTCCAGCAGAACAACCAGGAGGGCAAGGTATTTCACCATTTTCTGTTGAGTCAAGTCATTTCTGACGAAAACAAGTCCGAGGAAAGTGATTTCGAGACTGTCCCCGCCAAATCTCAGTACGATGCTGACATGTGGGACGCGGGGAGCGAAAATGTAGATCAAGGGAAACAGGCTCATATCCTGAGTGCGTCTTCCAATTTCCGGACTACATTAAGGCTGATTGATCCTCCCATAGAACATGGTCTGATGACCTCTGAAGCCGTCACACTCGCACAACAGCTGGTCAATCGCAGAACAACCAAAACGCAACTCCTGAATGACGGATTCAGTCGTTATTCGCTCAACGACAAGCATGGTCTCCCTTCATGGTTCCTCGACGATGAGGCAATGCACTACAAGCCTAATATCCCTGTTACGAAGGAGGCTATTGCTATCCTAAAGGCGCGCCAACGTGCACTTGATTCACGTCCGATCAAAAAGATCGCAGAAGCTAAGGGCCGGAAGAAGTTGCGGGCGGCCCAGCGCCTCGAAAAGGCAATGAAGAAGGCTGAAGGCGTGAACGCAACAGCGGATATGTCGGAACGAGAAAAGGCCCAGCAAATCGAAAAACTAATGACAAAAGGTACCGCCAAGAGCAGGAAGAAAGAGGTCAAGTTGGTGGTC
The DNA here is from genome assembly GCA_038089855.1 of Royoungia palumana. Taxonomy (NCBI): domain Eukaryota; kingdom Fungi; phylum Basidiomycota; class Agaricomycetes; order Boletales; family Boletaceae; genus Royoungia; species Royoungia palumana. The sequence goes on along the minus strand of JBBPLQ010000079.1, from coordinate 13,693 downwards.
GCAAAGGGAGCTCACAAAGGCATTAAAGGACGGCCAAAAGGTGTCAAAGGTCGCTACACCATGGTAGATGCTAGGATGAAAAAAGAGGTGCGAACCTTTTGGCACCGATCAGTCTCAAAAACTGACTCAGGGGTTTCAGGTGCGAGCTCAAAAGCGCAAAGAAAAAGCAGAACGAAAGGGCAGAGGACGTAGATAGTTCAAGAGGCTATTGATGCATATAGCATTTGTTGACTTACGGTCTTGCATCCGATGCAGCTCTTTTACTCGCACCTGGGTCATCATCTGATCTCCTTATCCGTTATCTGAAAGCTATCTCGTGAACTTACCATCCTCCATAAGGGCTACTTTGATATGGTTGCAGGAAGACCTTACAACTCAACATAAACACAATGATGAAGTTTGAAACAAGAATGGACATACTCAAACCCAGTGTGTCACTGGCTCTACACACTAGCATTAGGTTTTTAGGTTTGAATAGCGACATACTTAACACAGCATGGTATTGGACAATCTACATAAGAGAAAACCTCACAAAGCAACAGAATAACATTGAGCCTTTTGTGATTAGATCATGGGCTGACAAAAATGAGTATTTAGGGCTACTGATCCAGCCTAATCAAACAGGGCACCATTCAAAGGTTAAGCGGCTTGCTTACTAGTAATCTGTTGATGGGGGACTCACCAGGGCACTGATTCCTCACCTTTGAGTGTCATTATGATGAGAGGTAGTGGTAACAGTAACTTGAACACCTAGAGCTATGGGCAGGGTGGTTGGTACAAGGGTAATCCCTGCCAGTGTGTCAATGATGCCGTTCCTCCAAGCAACTCTGTACCTCCAACACACAACTCTGGCACCCTTGCACACTTCAATACCTTGTCCACAGTATCTCTGTCCCTCTGTTTCACTCCATCACTCTGTCCTCCACATCTTCATTATAGTTTACATTCCATTTTGTTCTTGTCATGTAAAACCTCCATCCCTAGTTACCTCTGACCCTGCATGTACATTCTCCATCTCCATCTCCGTCTCCATTCTTCATTTTATGTACCTTGTACATTCTCTGCTGACCCTTGTCCATTCTCTGTCTCCAACCCTTACTCTGACCCTTCTGACTCTGGACTTATTTCATCTAGTTACTGTTGGAAATGAGGGGGCGCTTTGTCTACAGAGGGGCGAGGGCGGCAGTGTCGAGTGGCTAAGTTGACTGACTACTGGCAGTGGGGATGCTGTGGACCTAAGACCGGTGCAACTAGATGGGGGGTGTCCATCCAGTTCCCAGCCCTATATATACAGATGTAGCTAGTTTACCTAATACAAGGTAAACTATGTACCTATCTATTATACCAGTTGTCCATATGGGGCAGTGCTTATCTCCGAGGGTTACCATATATTCCAACAGTTATGCTCTGTATATAAGTCCAAGCTTTGTCATAGATACATCAGCTTGAATATTGACTTAGACTTCCCTGGCACTCCTCTCTTGTCTCATTCCACTCCGAGTGAAACAAGCCTAGAAAGGTTGAGACTTGTGTAGTGGAGATGTGAAGAAGAGTTTAGAATGTTGTCCCAACTGGTTTGTAAGCAAAAGACCAGAAGAACTTTACTGGAGTTCTTTGGTGTTGGATTCATAGTATATATAGTACTACATGTGTTTGTATCTATTTGTATTGTTCCATGGTATTCTATGTAATGAAGGAATGTGATTGGTTAAGAGAAAGTGGTATGATGCACAGCTTCAGTAAGTGATGATGTCATAGAGATAAGAGAACATAATGTAATTGGATGGAATGATAAGGAATGTTCTTTTTCTGTCCAAGTCCATTGGACTTCCTTTTTTGTGAGATCATGTAATGGTCTAGCCATTTGTGCATAGTCTTTGATAAAGCGGCAATAGAAATTGGCTAATCCAAGGAATGAGCGGACATGTTTGACCTTTGTGGGTGTGGGCCATTCTTTGATGGCTTTGGTCTTTGTTTCGTCCATGGAGATTCCATTAACTCTGATGATCATTCTGAGGAAGTCTACCTCTTTGCATGAGAATGTGCATTTTTCCGGTTCCTTCTTTGAAAAGACATCAAGAAACTTGTGGTATTGTTTGGGCATGAGTTCTTTGGGGGTTGTTTCTATTTTTAGTGGTCGTTTTTCTTCTTTTGTATTTTTACGGATTTGGTAGTCATAGATGTCTTCGATTTCTTCACACATGACTTGTTGTGAGAAAGAAGACATGTTGCATTGGAGAGGACAACGTGTCAGGTTCACTTTTCCCAATTTCCAATCTATCTCCGGGTTGTGCTTCTTCAGCCATATATAGCTGAGGACTAGATTGTGGGTTCCTATGTTTGTGATTTCTACCCTGATGTTTTCAACATGTCCTAAATAATCTAGAGAGATTTCTGCATAGTGTGTGATTTCTCCAGCCGAGTTAGGGCTTCCGTTGGCGTTATAGACCTTGACAGGGAAGAGCATTTCTTTCTTTGGGATTTTGTTTTTATCTGCAAAGGATTTGTTGATGAAAGTTACATTTGCTCCGCTGTCTAGAAGGGCCCTTGCCTTAAATGGGAATGGAGAGTTTTCTACAGTTATTTCAATAGGAAGGGTTATTTCCTTATCGAGCTTGAAGGATCTAATAAATTTTTGTGAGTTTTGTTTAGGAGAATCAAGTACTGGCTTTTCGTCCCAGCTGTGCTCTGTAGGAGATGCTCCTGACGTTACATTGTCCGAAAGCATAGGAAATGGGGTAGTATCATAATTGTCTAGTGGTTCAATGTCCAAGGGAGAGAAGAAAGACTGACCTTGTGACACTGACCTTCCATTTTTGGTTGTGCCACTCAGGCTTTTCCCAACCCAAACTTTTTCTTATAATGGGCATTGATCTGTTTGATCGATAACCCACAGAGTTCTGCATAAGGGTCCACTGCTTCTATTCTTGTTGTGGGAGCAGTGGGAATTTTGGTAGCCATTTCTCTGGCTTTTCCTTTATTGTTCTGGTAGTTATGCCAGTGTTGTCCATTTACCCATTTGCAAATGGGGCATTGGTTCTTTTTGGGTGCATGGCATTCCTTCACATTGTGTCCTTCTTTGCCGCAATTGGTGCATTTGAAGGGCTTCTTGCCTGATTTGATTTGAGTGGTATTTATGTACCACCCATTTTCATCTTTGGTGATCACGTCAACGTCCATATCATTGGAATCTCTTCTTTGTTGGGTTGCTCCGCAGAGCAAGTTCAGGCTTTCTTGAGTGCCACCCACTTTCCTAATTTCTTCCAGCCAGTCATTGACTGTGAGAAGGGTGGTGTGTTTTCCTGATTGGAATATTTTTTTGATTATGTGCCTCATGGTGTTCTTTTCCAGGAGGCGGATTCCATGAGATGCACTGATCTCAGATTGGTGGAAGAGGGATTCCCATTTGACTAGGAGTTGATCTGTCTTCATGTTTCTTTGTTGTAGTTTTTTGATCTGAGCGATCACCCAGTCTCCTTGTAATTGTGGACAGAAGAAAGTTTCAATGTGTCCTTTGATTACATCCCAGGTGTAGGTGCTGCTATCTTCAACCACCTGCTTTATCCTGGTCTGTGCGAAGTATCCCACCTTTTCTCCCTTTAGGTGAGATAGGACAGCAAGGGTAGCATCTGTACCATGTGTAGAGATGCCGTTTACTTTGAGCCATGCCTGCATTTTTGGCCCACCACTCGTTAAACTTTGAAATACTTCTGTCGTACTCTCCAGGGTCTGCAAAGAGTTTGTATTTCTTTCCCACAGTAGCTGGTTTTGGTTCATCCATGGACATGGAGGCTCCTCCTGCCTCTACTTGTGCTTGCAACATTGCTACTTGGCATTGCAGCTTGTTTAGGTTTCTCAGCTGTGATGTAAAGTTTGCTATCTTGGTATCTTTGGTATCTATCTGGGTACTGAGAGCAGTGATTGCATTGAGAAGATGAAGGCTGTCTCCATCCTTGTTGAATTGTTGAACATAGCCATCGATAATTGCACGGAAAGCCATTCTGATTAGCGGTGTATGTAGGTATGCAAGAGGGTTTCTTTAGGAGAGCTTGGGGTCTTAGATGTCTAGTCTCTATGGGAGCATCGGAGTGGACAAAGCAACTTCTTTTTCCGAAGCGGCAGTTTTTGTTTATCCTCCTCTGCTTCTTCTGTGACCTCTCTTGGAACTCTCTCAATCTCTGATTGGTCTCCTGTGTCCCTGGCGATGTCTCTCTGTTGGACAGGTAGGGATCTGAATCGGATCTTTCTCTCTTTAATGGGCGGGGCTCAAGTGCAATGGAACTACTATAGGTGAACCTTCTTTGATTCTCGACCCAAGTAGCAGTGCTTCCTCTTCTGAAGGTAGGGGCGTCAAGGAGGAAAGTGACAAGGTCACCTCCAACAGTTCTGACTTGAATTGAACATGTCTGCTGGATGGTTCTGGTAGAAGTGAGTCTAGCTCTGATGCCAGAGGGATCCTCTCTAAGGACTGGGTTGCAAGGACAGCTCAGAGGAGTTGGTCTTCATTGGAGGAGGGGAAGAGGTGCCACGGAAGATGGTGTTTGTGGATTAGGTAACTGGTGGTTGCTGAGTCTAGGGGTTCCGCACTGGGATACCTGTGATCATGTATACTATCTCTCAACTGCTGTACTTCCTCTGTGCTAGCGCGTGGCAACAAGAGGAAGATCACTTCAAAGAAAGATGAAAGATGAGTGTTAGATGAGGATGCGAAGTTCACTACATCCAAGGGTTTGTAAGCCCCTTGTCTAGCATTGACTTCCTTCTTACAGTAGATGCACTTGTCTCTTGGCTTTTGAGCAAGTGCACAACTGCTTTCTTGGTGTAACCTTAGCAAAGAAAGTTGTAGTAAAGTTCTTAGGGCTGTGCTTGGCTATGCAAGTATGGCAGCCAATAGGGATTTGTTCCAAGCATAGGTTTGACATGAGGCATAAAGGTCTAGTCTTTAGGGAATGGTATGAGTGAGGCATGCAAGGGGATGGTATATGTTTTTGGAGTTAGGTGTAGTTTTGGGAATGGTATGTCATGTGATTTTGGGTCATGTGATATGGGGAATGGAATGAACATAGGGGTCGAAGATAGGGGCTTTGAAGTGTTTGTAACACCAAGTTCAACTCTTCACCAACTCTGTCCCCTTCAACCTCCAAAATCTGGGACCATCAATAAGGACAGTAAAGGCGCAGCGCTCCACTCTGAGTTGCTGAAGCCAAAGTCCCGAACCCCTCGTGCAATTCTAGAGTTAGATCTGGAGTTGACTGGAGTTGTCGTTGGAATTCCAACATAGCCTTAACAGTGAGTCTCTGAAACAACACCCAAAACAATAGGATATTGTGTAGTTGTCTTTTGTAGAGAGACTAGCTCTTAGAGGATTTGTTTGGATGGAAAGATCAAAGTGAATTAAACTGAAGAAAGTACGCTACTACATGATGGTATATATAGTATCCACTGTGTGTGGTTGTATTTACGATAGTACACTAGAAAGGAAAGTGGTATGATACTCAGTATCTAATTGTCATTGGAGGATAAGGGAAATGAATGATGTCATAGATAAGGCACTGCCTTGGAATAGAAGAGAAGTTGAGAAGCATGTAGGATCATATCCGATTGGTGGAATATATATAGGGCTGTGTAAATGTGGCAGCCAATAGAAATGGTTTCTGAGCATAGGTTTGGCATGAGGCATAGAAGTCTAGAACAAGTCTGGGGAGAAGGCGGGAGGAACAACATAGCGTTCTTGAGGTATGAAGACTTGTTGATAAGATAAGATGGGGTTGATAGGCATAAAGACAGGGTTTGAGGATAGGGATTTAGGAGTGTTCATAACACTACCCCCCTGCTGTTGGTCAGATTCCAGATGACCTGCATCTACAGCATGCTCATGGAGCTGAACGCTGAGCCGAGACCTCTGTCATAAAATCAGGCATAGGGTTGAATAATGAATTAAAGTTTTCATAATTGATCTGGAGTTTCCTTGGGGTGGAGGGATGGGACTCGTGGAAGAGTTTGACCACATCCGGTGCATTTTCCAAGTTTTTGCTTGGTTCCCAAGTACATTCTGTTTCATCATATCCTTTCCAGTGGACAAGGTATTGAAGGCCTCGTCCTTTGAATTGAGAGTCAATGATGTAGTCGACCTTGTATTCCACTTTGTGGTTTTTGGTTACAAGAACCGGACCGGGTTTATTTGCCAGTTGACCGTCAAGTCTTTCCTTATAGGGTTTGACGTGTGAAATGTTTACTACTGGATGGATTTTGATGTGCCGAGGAAGTTTAAGTTCAATGGCATTTGGACCTTTCATAGATATTATTTCATAGGGGCTGATATATTTATCTGTGAGTTTTCTTGACCGGTTGGTGATGTTTAGATTGCCTGTAGCCAGCCAGACTTTGTCACCAGTTTGGTAATCCAGTGCGTCTGCACAGTGTTTGTTGGCTTGAGTTTTCATACGTGTCACAAATGCTCCTAAACCCCTATCCTCAACCCCTGTCTTTATGCCTATCAACCCCATCTTATCTTATCAACAAGTCTTCATACCTCAAGAAAGCTATGTTGTTCCTCCCGCCTTCTCCCCAGACTTGTTCTAGACTTCTATGCCTCATGCCAAACCTATGCTCGGAAACCATTCCTATTGGCTGCCACACTTACACAGCCCTATATATATTCCACCAATCGGATATGATCCTACATGCTTCTCAACTTCTCTTCCATTCCAAGGTAGTGCCTTATCTATGACATCATTCATTTCCCTTATCCTCCAATAACAATTAGATACTGAGTATTGTACCACTTTCCTTTCTAGTGTACTATCGTAAATACAACCACACACAGTGGACACTATATATACCATCATGTAGTAGCGTACTTTCTTCAGTTTAATTCACTTTGATCTTTCCATCCAAACAAATCCTCTAAGAGCTAGTCTCTCTACAAAAGACAACTACACAATATCCTATTGTTTTCAGTGTTGTTTCAATACATTCCTGTGCCTGCAGGATGTTTTCTTTTGTTTTTGTTAAAATATCCACCATATCTTTAATAAATTCTTCGGCTGCCGGTGCATGTGTTTGGCACCATTCTATTCCCATGTGTGGCATATATGAGTGAGTGATTTCAAAAGGGGTGAACTTCGTTGTTGTATTCCTTTTTGAGTTGTAGCTGAATTGGGCAATGGGTAACCACTGTGACCAATCATTTTGGTTTTCAGTACAAAAGAGACGGAGGAATTGTTGAAGTTCGCGATTCACATGCTCCGATTGACCATCTGTTTGTGGATGGTGGGCTGTGCTCAGCTTCAGAGTTATTCCTAGATTTTTACAAATATCTTTCATAAGAGAGGAAGCAAATTGAGGGCCACGGTCCGATATGATGGTGGTCGGTAAATTGTGGTGTTTCTGTATGTGTGATAGATAGAGTTTGGAAAGTTCCATTGAGGAACACGTTTTTGTCATGGGGATGAATTCTGCTTCTTTTGAGAAGTGGTCCACCACTGTGAGAACTGAATCATAATTTTGTGAAAGGGGAAGGTCCATGATGAAGTCCGCGGATATGTGTTCCCAAGGTGCATTAGGCACTTCTAAGGGTTGAAGTTTCCCTACCAGAGCTTGGTTTCCAGTTTTGAAGTGTGTGCATCTTTCACATCTGGAGACGTAAGATTTGACATATTTTGCCATTTCTGGCCATATATAGGAACGGGTGGGAAGTTCCATAGTTTTGTCGTAACCTGGATGTCCTGCTATGGGGGTGTCATGATGCATGGTTACGACTTCTTGTCGTAATGATTCTGGTATATAAATTTTGTTTTCTTTTTGTAAAATGTTTTTGTTTTGTATTTCTTTTAATGAATAACCGCACTTAAAGAGGGAGTCTAGACCTGAGCGGGGAATCTTGAATTTGTTTGTGTTGGAGTTTTTCATAGAATTGGTCTCTGAGATCCTTTATCTGTACCTCAATTGGGTGGATCTGTGTTTCTGGAATGACTGTGACTCCTTTGTTATCATCTTCGATTCCTTGTACATGGTCTTCTCTCCTAGAGAGGGTGTAGTCTTTTCCCATAGAAGTGCCTGGTTTGTAATGCAAAGCAATATTAAACCTTGATAGATATTGTGCCTAATATGCTTGTCTGCATGTCAGGTCTTGTCTTGTCATGAACCATTTAAGGTTTTCATGATTGTTCCATACTTGTATTTCATGTTTTGCACCTTCTAGATAGTGGCACCATAATTCTAGGGAACAGATCACCAATAACATTTCTTTGTCGGCGATTGGGTAATTCTGTTCTTCTGATGACATGGAATGTGAATTGTAAGCAACAGGGTGCCATTTATCTCCTTTTAGGATGGACAACACTGCTGTTAAGGCTATGCAGGATTTCCGGCAACAACTCCGGTCAACTCCGGATACAACTCCGGAGTTGCGCGAGGGGTTCGGGACTTTGGCTTCAGCGACTCGGAGCAGAGCGCTGCGCCCTTACTGTCCTTGTTGGGGGTCCCGGATTTCAGAGGATGAAGAGGACGGAGTGGGTTTGAAGGGGGAACTCGAAGTGGAGCGAGACAAGAGAGGAGTGCCGGGGAAGTCTTAGTTGATATTCAAGCTAGAGTATCTACGACAAGGTGCGGACTTATATACGGAGGACGGGAAACGTAACTGGGACAGAGATGAATAAGTCCGGAGTCAGAAGGGTCGGAGTAAGGGTTGGAGACGGGGAATGGACAAGGGTCAACAGAGAACGAAGAAGGGTCGACGGAGAAATGTACATGCAGGGTCGGAGGTAACTAGGACGGAGGCAATACATGACGAGATAGAATGTAAACTATAAACGGAGAATGGAGAGACAGAGATCTACGGACGGGGTATCAGAGTGTGCAAGAGCACCAGAGTTGGGTCTCGGAAGTGTGGAGTAGGTCGGAGGAACGGCACGTGACAGTCACAGAAATCCAACCGCAAATGTCATTAGTAACACAATCAGGTGAGGGAGAAAGTACCTACCAAACAATAGATTTTATTGTCCTCATCAAACCAGTGAGACCAATCTAACATAACTGTGTCCCATAATTCCTGTAATTTGTCTAGGAAGCACTCAGCTACCATCCACAGATTCTCAAGAGTCCCACAGTAGAGACAAAGCAAAGGAATGAAAGCCTTTGTGGATTGAAGGGCAGACCCCTTCGGTAAATCTTGATGGCTTGGGTGATTCTTCATATCCACAGCTTTTGTGATTGTCACACTGTGTTGCAAGCGCTCTTAAGGAGCATTTGTGACAATTGTGGTGACAGTGGCTGAGGAACCCTTAGAAACTCATTAGCATATACATAGAATCATTAAACTCACCTACCATGGCACTCTGTGCTGGTTTACATTTCTTTTCGTGTTCACCAGGAAGACCACTGAATTGACCTGTTATGCCAGCACCGACCTGTTTGTTGCCATGAGTAGGGTGCTCACTGGTCAGAGACCGTACATGATGTACACACTAGACATCCATGGCCTTGCCTTCCTTGTGGGTGCACTGGTAGAGGTATCTGTGAGGCCAGATGGATGGTCATATTTCATCTTCTTTTCTACACTTGGGCTGAGGATGATTCTAGAGAAGAAGCTCATTGGTTCAAACTTTAAGGGTAGTTGAAACTACACTCACGCTCCTTCACGTTTGAGTTTTTGTAGGCCCATAGGTGGGGCAATAGAGCCATCAGGTATTGCCAGTTTACCCTTGGTAGCATGGGCAGTGTCATGATCCGTCCCATCGACCAACTCCTTAACTCCGATGTCCTACTCCAATGATTTGTCACACTCCGTCATACTCCAATTCCTGTCACTCCACTACTCCGTCACACTCCAATGCCTGTCACTCCACTACTCCATCACACCCATCACACCCATCACACTCCAATGCTCCGATACTCCGTCATATTCTGTCACTTCATCCTCCATGTCTTCATTATAGTTTACATTCCATTTTGTTCTTGTCATGTAAAACCTCCATCCCTAGTTACCTCTGACCCTGCATGTATATTCTCCATCTCTATTCTTCATATTATGTATCTTGTTCATCTTCCATTGACCCTTGTCCAATCAAGGTGAGTGACCTCATGTCTGCCACATGTATCAGAGTACTCATACTGATTTATACCGATTTCATCCCCAGCCTCTATATGCACTCTGCCACTCTTGTCTTCACCTGGGACTTGCTGCAAGGTATGTACACTTGAGGTAATGCCATCAGGCTTCAGCTTCTGCCCTGGCTATGACCTCACTAACTTAGCTACTGCCATAGTGGGTTTCTGGAAGTTGGATCGTCAAGTACTCAACTGTTCCTGTAGCTGGTCTTCAATATTGGCTACATGACAAATATATTCCTGTTGTTGGACTCTGGCGGTGGTGAGCACTGCATTTCGTGCAGCATGCTCTTCTTGAATGACCTGGCTACTGTACTGTGGGGCAGGGAGGTCAGGTGCTCCAGGATGCTGATTCTTGTTCACTGTGCAGGTGTTCATGTGGTCTGCCATCACCCTCTTGTCAATTGGTCAGTCTTTTAACCTATCCCTACTGATCACAGCTTTTTTTTTTTGTAGAATGCAGAGGTGCCTGGTAGAGGTAATGGCAGACACAATTGGTCGCTGACCATGTGCATCTTCTCCCTCTGCTGTATTAATTCATGGAGTCTTTGTACTAACAAGTCAAGCAACACAGTGCAACAATCAAATTTACATTTAGCTCCAATCAGCTTTGCAAAAGACATATCTGCATCACCTTCCTTGAAAATTTCAAGTTATCCTGCCAGTGGGTGATACATAAGGTTTGTCTCCATCTTGTATACTTGATCCTCCACAGTTAATGCCCATTTCGTGCCATGTCTCCAGCTGGATGGTTTCCTGTGTGCTCTTACCAACCAAAACACTTAATCTGTGCTTTCTGTCACATGCTGTTCCTCCATGCAACTCCATACCTCTGAAATGCAACTCTGGCACCTTTGTGCACCTCAAAATCTCGCCCATAGCATCTCCATTCTTCCATCTCATTCCATCACTCTGTCCTCCATGTCTTCATTATAGTTTATACTCCATTTCATTCTCGTCATGTAAAACCTCCATCCCTAGTTACCTCCGACCCTGCATGTACATTCTCCATCTCTGTCTCAGTCTCCATTCTCTACTTTATGTACCTTGTACATTCTCCACTGACCTGTGTCCATTCTCCGCCTCTAACCCTTACTCTGGCCCTTCTGACTCTGACCCCTTACTCCGACCCTTCTGATCCTGGATTTATTTCATCTAGTTACATCTTCTGACCTCTGTATATAAGTCCAAGCTTTGTCATAGATACATCAGCTTGAATATTGATCTAGACTTCCCTGGCACTCCTCTCTTGTCCTGTTCCACTCTGAGTTCATCTATTCACCCACTCCATCCCCTTTGTCCTCCAGAATCCAGGACCACCAATAAGGACAGTAAGAGCACAGCACTCCACTCCAAGTTGCTGAAGCCAAAGTCCTGAACCCCCCATGCAATTCCAGAGTTAGATCTGGAGTTGACCAGAGTTGTTGCCAGAATTCTGACATAGTCTTAACACTTTCCCACTTTGCAACAAAGCATGCATGTTAAGACTGGGTCAACTCCAGTCAACTCCAGTAACTCCGGAGTTATGCACGCAGGTAGGACCTTGGCTTCAGCGACTTGGAACAGAGCGCTGCACCCTTGCCTGAGTCTCAGAGGTGGTCTGGATTTTGGAGAGGCAGAGATTTGGACTTAAACGTTGACTAGCAATGAAGTCAAGTCAGAGTAGACAAGCGAGGCTTAAGTCAGAGGTCAGAGGAGTTGAATCTAAGTTAATATTCAAACTGAGGAAGTACAATGAATACATGCAGGTTTATATATGGAGTAGGACTTGGAGTCTATAGGACAAGAATGGAGGAGGTCATAACAACAACAGGACAGTAAGGTTCAGAAGGGTCAACAGAGTTGGAGAATGGACCTAAGTAACGGAACAGTGGATAAAGGACTGCACACTCAAGCGAGTTGCAGGGACGAAGGTAACTAGGGTCTAAATCAAATACAGGGTGAAACGTATATAGGAACAGAGAATGGAGAAGTGGAGTACAAGTCTGAGAGTCGGAATTGCATACTTAGCAAAATGTCAAATGAAACCCACGGACTTGGATCCAGAGTTATGTCTGAGATCAGACTTGCAGATCAGGATATGACAATGCAGGACTAAAGGTGGTCTGAAACGGCATGCTTGCCTATACTGCCAGCACAGTATTCATTGAGCACCAACTCCTGAACCCAGTGGCTCTGTACTTATGTAGTGACCTAGGTGGCTATGATTCCGAAATATCTGCCCCAGAACCTGTGACCAATCAATGCAATCCACACATTCGCTTCCATCCTGTTCTAGATGGTATGTATCCATGTTTAACAATGTTGCTTGCTCACATAGACACTACACAGGGTCTCCTTGTGATACTGATGGTCAGGATCTCCCACTATCTGTGCCACCACCACCCTTTGAACCATGCACTCAAGATGACTGGTCACCTTTTACTGGTCAAGCTTAATTTGAGCTTGCCAAATTTATATATATAAATGTACAGATGTCAGCTGGCAAGACAGATACCTTAATGGATATTCTAGTCACATTGTACCATGGTCAAGATCTACCATTCTGGTCCCATGATGAAGTATATGAGACCATTGATGTTGTACTGTATGGGAACTGTCCTCGGCAGTCTTTTTCAGTCAAGTACTCTGGAATATTACCTGAGGATCCACCATCTTGGATGCTTGCAGACTATGATGTATGTATGGCACCACAATCCCCTTAGTCTACTTGAACAACAATTCTGGAATCTGGAATTTGTGGATACAATCGACTATGCAGCAAAGGTCTGTTTGATCAAGTTTGATGAACAACATGCTAAGAGTACTATCAAACAGCTTGTAATGAACAAAAATGGTGAAAGTGAAGTCTGTGACTTTATGTCAGGTCAATGGGCATGAGATCAATCTGTGAGTTTGAATAACCCGATCCTCCTCTCATCATGACCTGCATAATTCAGGAACTCATTGCCTAGGATCCCGATACACATGGAGCTACATTTGTACCCATTGTACTTGGAAGTGACAAAACAATGGTCAGCATTGGCACAGGGAACACAGAGAACTATCCAATATATATGTCCCTTGGGAACATTCACAACAATGCCCATCGCTCACATGGAGGTGCATTGTCCATATTGGTGTTTCTGTCTATTCCCAAGAGTAAGTCCCTATGTTTCAACACTCTTGTGAGCTGGTCCTCACTGCTTTCATGTAGCCGATCCTGCACACAAAGACAATCTTCAGTTTCAGCACTTCCACCACCAGTTGTTTCACTTGTCACTTGCTGCTATCCTTCAACCTGTCAGGGAAGCCATGATCAAACCACAAATAACGTGATGTACAGATGGCCATTTCCACCATGTCATATATGGGCTTGGCCTTTACATTGCTGATTACCCCGAGCAAGCCTTACTTGCATGTATCATACAGGGTTGGTGTACACAGTAGGCCATTCCCATGGCTTGTTTGGACAACATAGCTGACTGCATCTAGTTGCAATGCACCAAGTAGTGAACTTGATGGTGGTGGTGGACCATGAGCACATGCTCACAGTGAACAGCTCCATATATCAATGGATGTGTGAACCTTGTGGGATGACTAT
>JBBPLQ010000078.1:0-62669 GCA_038089855.1 Royoungia palumana | reverse complement strand
ATGGCAACACAAGTCCGATGTTAGTGGGCCCCAACTGCTTGAAAGGGAAGAACAACAAGTGGAGAACAAAGAAAACAACATGGGTGGGCGACGGAAAAAAAAATAGACATGAGATCATACAAGCGACGGCAGGAAAAGCGAAAAAAGTGGTACAACATATGAGTAGCGAGGGGACAGAAGAGAAAATGCTCAAGTTTGTGGCTCCAGCAACATTGACCCAGTGCCGCCTTGCTTCTTGAGCTGAATCTCCTCCAACTGGATCAGTAGCTTCAGCTTCTCGAGTTCGAGAGCAGCAACCTTCTCTTCACGCTGCTTTAGCTCGATTTGCTGTTGCCCTAGGTCATGTTGACGCCTGAACTCAGCTTCAGCATTCGCGCGCTCAAGAGATAATTGCTCGCGTTGGTAGGTGATCTCTTTATCCCGAAGCGCAAAATTCATTTTGGCAATGGTTCGACGAGTTCGGAGTGCATCAGCCGACTCTGAGCGCATCTCAGCATCCTTTGTAATCGTACTGATCCTGTCGATCTCATCCTTGATGTGAGCAGCTGCACCTGTAGAGTTTGCTTTTTTTGCGACCGAACTGCTGGTTCCCGGGGAGAGAGTGGAGCCCGAAGGGACACTCTTAGATGATTGGGTAGAGGCTGGAGGACGTGAATAGGGTGTCTGGTTATGGAAGGCCACACGACTATCATACTGAGGTGTTCTTCTGGTGGACGCTCCGGACATCGGCTTTGAGGGAGGTGTACCAAAGGCACCAGAGGCGAAAGTTCTACCATGAGCATTGAGATTGATCTAAACACAGTGGTGAGTAAGGATATTTATTTATGTTTTTTGTTCTCTACCTCTTTCGTGCGTGACGGGCCTGCAACCGGCTCATATTCACCATCCCTTAGGCCATTGTCGTATATATCGTCCATATCCAAGTCTTTGTTCAACCAATCATCTTCATCAACAGGCATATCATCACGAACTTCACCAGCATCACATTCTTCCTCAGCACCATCGGGAGCTTCCTCTTCCTCTTCCTCACCATGCGGAGTATTGCCATCGTCCATCTCAACCTCTGGTAGTTCCTGTGGCGCTTTGCTGGGGGTATCACTAGTGTCGGTTGGCTTGCTTTGCACAAGAGACAGCAAGCTCTGGGCGTGGTCAACACGTGGCTGGGATGAAATTAAATCGCTGTCGAATCCAGGTATTCCTTGCCAAATCTGATGAAGCTCATCATAGTAAGGGAAATCGGCTTGAAGTTCACCTGTTTAAAGTTGTTAGATCATGAAAGAAGAGCAGCAAATGACAGATACATACTGAGGAGATTGGGGTTTGGATCGCCGGGCTTGACACCTGCACCTGATTGTTTAAGACGGTCTTTCCACTTCCGATAGTCACGCTTCAATCTAGATAAGAGAATCAGTCAAAATCAGAAGAGTTCATGAAAGATCAACTTACGCTGCCAATCGGTTTGAAACAGACCCTGCAAACCTCTCTGGATCGCTCGAGAATAAGGGATCCTTCCCTTCGAAGATGTGGTGGGCAATCACAGCATAAATATCTTTCTTTTGCCTTCCAGAAGGCTTTTCACGCGCAGGAGGAGGAGCAACACCACCAGAACGGCCATGATCATTGAATAAGACATGGCGATCTGCAGGGCGGGCGACAATCCAGTTGACAAGTTCTTGAACACGGGATTCACTCCATGTGATGTTAGGGAGCCTTGGAATGGCAGATCCCTTGGAGGACAATGTCGTCGGGCCGCCAGCCTCAGGGGGTAACTCCACCGCCTTACCTTTGCCTTTGCCTTTGCCTTTGCCCCCTCGCACGTTCTTCCTACCCTTCGTCGAATTCGTGGTTTGAGTATCTTTCACTATTGTTTGTGAAGGCTTCGAACTGGTGGCCATATTGTTGGGCCACTGGGATGTGGCTTGCAGACGAGCTGAGCGACGGAGGTGAGGTCGAAGGGCAGGCATGTGTTTTAAGCTCCGGCTGAATTCTTTGCCATGTGCACGGTAAATCAGCATCCAATCATGGCCATTTAACGGCCATTCTGGGCCGCTTAATCGCCATTCTGAATACCATTATTGTGTCACTATGCCAGTACCTAAGTTGTTCAGTTATCTAGCATAACAGTGGTCTCAGTAACCAGGTCATCTAGTCATCCGGTTAATCCAGTGGTGTAATAGTTCTGTTATCCAGTGTCCCCAATGTTGGAGTTATTTCAGTAGCAAAGTATTCCTGCCTTCCAGTTGCAGACAGTTTCTGTAGTTCAATGGTTCACTAAGCCAATGCTATATCTATCCAGTTGTCCAGCTTTGCAGTGGGGTCAGTGGTTGAGTAGTAAAGAATTCCTGCAAGCCAGTACATAACTTAGCCATGAAGTCATTCAGTAGCCCAGGTATTTATGATCCAGTATCCCAGTACACCAACCAACTATAAACCCAGTATTCAAGTCACTTACTTACACAGTTACCCAGTATTCATTCAGTGACCTGGTAGCACCAGTGAATCAGTAGCACCAGTAATCCAGAAACTTATGTATACATTAAACCATATCATCAATTGAACTGGAAATATCAATAGGAAAGCAGGAAAGCAATTAAATGTGCCAGTAAGAAAAAAAAAATAAGGATAACTAGAAACCCAGTGATCCACCAACTCTAGTAATCCAACTGATCCAGTAACCAATTAATTCAGCCATCCAATGATCCAGTAAGCCTCCAGTTAGTAACTCTGGTAATGCTAGCACCCAGTTAGTTATGAACAAAATGTGGTAAAAGTGTAGTCTGAAGTGTAGTGTAAACAAGTGTACATAAATGTAGCAAAATGCGAAGAAAGTGTAGTATACATGAGTGTACGTAAGGTAGCAAAAAAGCGAAAAAGTGTAGTGATATTTTGTAGTGATGTGTACCCAAGTTACCACTGCATGAAAAGAGTGATAAAGTTAAAAATGCGATTTAGTGGACACCTCTTGCACACCATGGCAATCGTGACCAAACAAATGGCTGAACCTAATATATGGTAAGTGGAACATAACTAATGCTTGTTTTTGCTACACTTTGGTACACTTTGTGTACACTTTTCCTACACTTTTGTACATTTTTTTGGTACACTTTTTCCTACACTTTTGATACACTTTTTGCTTCACTTTTGCACACTCTTTGTATATACTTACATATCAAAAAAAGTGTCACATTATAATAAGGATAAGAGTAGGGATAAATACCTTGATATTATTCTGTACTTAAATAAAGATATTCTTTGTGGATTTACTATGGATTGTTTTGAAATAAAGAAAACTTGTGCAATCAAGCAATCTAAATAAAATTAACCAATCAGATAATCTACTGGGAGTGTTAGGAGTGTTGTGACAGACTATTATAGTTTTGACGGTGCTATCATACTTCCAGTCCTCCAGGTTCTTCCAGATTGCTCCAGACTCTCCCAGACTTATGAACTAGGACAATCTGGACAGTGTTGGCCAGTTGGGAACCTTGTTGGGGGTATCTAGGAGACTAGAGGCCTGTCCAGTCTGTCTTAGTCTGGCCAGTGCTGGCCAGCTATGTTGTGGTTTGCTGATGTAGCCTCTTGTGTCAGCCCAGAGCTGGTACATTTGGGCCTTAAATGCATTGATCAAGTGCAGGACCACCTCAATGGGCCTGCACCCCATGGTCTTCTGGGCTTTCATCACTGCTGGCTCCTTCCCCTTCCCCTTCCCCTCCGATGTCATAATCACTGGCTCCTCCTGAAAGGAGAGCTTGATTGGTCTGGTCTCTTCAAGACCACAGACCCTGTGGGATGGGAATGATGAACTTCATTTATGGTTAAGAGGGGAAAGGACTTACCACCTGTACTGTCACCTCCTCCCTCAACACCACCTGTGCGGCCTGCCCCACACTGGGGTCACACTGGTCACACTTCTGGTAGCACCACAGCCATGCAGAGCAAGGTCCTGGCTTGGACTTGTCCTCCTGACCTCCCAACTTGCAGGTCTTGCATACCTGCCAATCGGACTCCAACCTCCACACCAACTGTGCCAGGGCATGGCTGGGCTGGGACCTCTTCTGCCCCTCCCATCCCACCATTGCCTCTTCTTTGTCTCATCCTCTCTAGGTCTTTCTTAGCCTTTTATCAACCGGTCCATGCCTAGAACTCACCTTGAGGACTAACAATGCCACAGACAGGATATCTGATGCTCTCCAAGCCTCCTCCTTCTCTGGCACCAGCACTACCACCTCCTCCTTGTCCTCAACCTCCTCCATGGTCTCCTTTGGTGCCTAGAAACAATGCACCAGCTCCCTTGTCAGCCCCATCGTCTTGTTCTCCCAGCCCCTGCTCTTTCCAACTGTTGAGTGCAGTCTCTGCCTCACAGAGTTGCACCATCTTGTCCTTGGGGAGGGACATGTTCAGGCAAAGGTCCACTGCAGCCATGGCAGCCTTTGCCCAAGACTCCTATATCACCATTAGCTGAAGCTCTCATGACCAGGCAGGCCAATTTGCCAAAGTGGCACTAAACTGCTCCACCCACATATCCTGTGCCTCCCTCAAGTCCAACCTGTCATTGCACATCATTCACACCTTGGTGTCAAGGCACTCAGTGGCCTTCTTGAACTCCCACTTGAGGTGGGCATGGTAGGCAGTGCTAGCTGGCATCCGCAAGTTGTCAGTTCTTGTCGAGTCGACTGGTGAATTGTGACATAGGAGATGATGAAAGTGGAAGATAGAGAAAGGAAAATAGGCAAGGCAGACTTCTTAACAATGCAACCACAAGTATTCAGACTCTGCCACCACCACACCCACCATGTCACATCAGCAAACTAACCATCATCTGGCCAGAACTGACCAGATAGTTTTCCAGAGTTCCAGAAACTAGTTGGTGACACAGCAAACATAGATTAAACTAATCTCAGCTCCAAATCTTCGACATCACATCACATAATCACAAAAGATAACTAGTTGAGATGGGTGGTAAAATCATGCTGCCTGCTGGAACTAGCCACCCCACCAGTACTGATAGTCAGGTTTTTTGCACTCCAGTATTCTGTTGGCTATGATGAATAGGCAGAATGGTAACTTACCATCCTTGTATAGCTATATTTCTCAGCACCCTCCATAGGCTTTGGAAGCAGTGAGGCACATTCTTGATGTCACCAATGATCTCCAAAAATTATTCATGATTCTCGAGTAGCCTTCATGGTAAAACTTCACAGAGACGAGAACACCAGTCAAATATTCATCTATAGCAGCAGTAAACTGAGTTGATAGATCAGTACCAATTTCAAGTAAAAAAAAAAACCTGAGAAATAGCTAACCATGGTCATGGCAAAGGCCAGTGCTTTGGTGAGAAGACACTTGCTGAAGAAATCAGGAAATGAGGCCATGAGTGATTACTTTCCATTGTAATAGCCCATAATGCAAAGATCACACAGTGTTGCACTCGAAAAGTTGTGGATCTTGCCCTAGAAGTTCTGTCATATCAGATTCAGTTGCAAGTAGAGTCACCTACTTCTTTGTCACACTCACCATGAGTGTACTTGGTATCCACTATAAAATTGTTATATAGTTCCAGAACATGATCCACCATATGTTGAGAATTGTAGTCATTGGGTTCCTGATCCCAACAACTTGTTGGGATACTTTTTTGAAATCTGGGTAAAACATGCCTGGATCCTTGAAAAGCTAGATGAAATTATAATGTTAGTAGGAAGACAGAAAACAAGTTAAACTTACGAGATCACTCATGTGACACTTATGTTCATCAAGAACAAGTTGTCAGTGTGCATGCTGTCTTCCTAAAACTTGGTGATAGCCTGGGTAATAAATTTGAAGGCTTTGTTGTTGAGAAATACATGGCACTCGGGAAACACACTGTTAACAACAGTGTCTAGACAAGGAAGTAATTTAGTGTGACTGAGGATGGCGCTCTAAATGACATCATAGAACTTGAGAGTTGTGGGGTCATTATTACTGCCAGTGCAGGGTTCAACTGCAACAGAGTTCTCGATCTCATCATCCTCAGCATCCGGAACAGTGACAGAGAGTCCCATGCCCCTACTCAGAGATTTATTTGCTAGGGAAGTGAGATAGGTGTTACGAACGCTCCTAAACCCCTATCCTCAACCCCTGTCTTTATGCCATCTAACCCTGTCTTATCTTACCAACAAGTCTTCATCCCTCAAGAACGCTATGTCGTTCCTCCCACCTTTCACCCAGACTTGTTCTAGACTCTTTATGCCTCATGCCAAACCTATGCTCGGAACATATTCCTATTGGCTGCCACATCACACAAGCTGCATTATGTCATATGATTCCTTTCCTCCAATCATATTATTACTTTCACACAGCCTACATGGCACCACTTTCATTAACCAATCAACGGTCACTTTACATACTTCCAATTATGGTATAAAGTCTGGCACACCAGTTGCGCACAGACCAGGACACAAGTAGATACAAACATTATAGAGTAGTATATATACCTGAGCTGTACTTCGATAGTCCTCAGTTTAATCAACTTGAAGTTGTACCATTCAAACTACCTCATAAGCCTAATCAGCTTTACTTCCACTAAACTTCACTTCGTTTGAGTGTTGTTTCAATAGGTAGGGTCAGGAGTGTGTGGCACACTGTTACAGAGATGATGGTTGAGCAGAACATCATGAGGGCCCTCTGGATCTGAGTTGTTGTCAGATTCTTTCAGTAACAATGCTGCTACCATGGCCATGGGATGTGATCAATGAGGGCTTCTATAAGGGGTTGGTATTGAAACTACCCATGATCTTAGTCTCATGCAAGTGAACAATACCATCAGTATTCTGCAAAGTGAGGAGTTTAAGATAAGAGTAGATTGACCTGTCATAAGGACAGGTCTTGGTAAATATACTACTGTACATGTGATATTCAGCATGCATATTCTTACTGGATAAGGGCCATTAGCCCCTGACATCCTCCCCAGTAGAGCCAGCAATGGCTTGAAACATGAAATAACATGTTGTACATCATAAAGAAACAGAGAACATAGATAGTACATGGTATCAATGGAAGATATGAAATAAGGAGGGTTTGCCTCTGTGGTATGCCTTGAGAAGGGTTGAACCTTCACAGTGTCACCCACATGCATGATAAATCTTCCTTGACTTCTCCATCCTCATGGTGGTCCTGCTGCATTGGTTCATGTTCCCCAGTATGGTTGCCCCCCAGGCAAGGCACATGGGGCAGGTCATACTCAATTGCAGCCTCTGCAAACTTGTCAAGTTCCAACTGTTCCCTGGGGATCTCAGAGGCAAGCTCCCATGTGGGGATGTCCTTTGGTTGCACACCCAATGTACAAGCTTCCTACTCATACCAGCTCCTAGACTGATCCTGGGAGTCATCCAAACAGGGCAAGCTCAGGTCATTTCAGAGGGGGGCATAAATGGCTGCCATCTGAGGGTTCCCAAAGCCCCTGTTCTCCTTGACACACATAATCATTTCCCTCAGGATGTGATGTGCCCAGTACATGGCATCAGGGGGGTGACACCATTGGCAGCCAGGTATGCTGCAATATCGAACATGGTTGTTTCATTTGTGAAATGATTAAACCAGGCTTGATTTTTGCCCAATTATCAGTTCAACATTGGCCCTGTCCATCAGGGACTTATACCTTCCTGGTACTGCCAGCAGTCATGCAAGCCTGCATTGCCAGACCACACAGTCAAAGCTTCCTTGTTCAATGGGAGCCAGATGATCCATGAGGTAAAAGCCATATAGAGCTTGAAATGGGGAAGGATCCAAATGGTGAGTCATTGTTGGTGATGTTGGATGGGGAGCCTATAGCTCCTGGGAATAATTTTTCAAGGACCTTGTTGTCCTCCTTGCCCATGCTGTACTCCTATTGTTTGGCAATGTACTTGACCCAGACCTCTATCTAGGCATTTGTTGTGGGTGTGTCATGGGGAAGGATATACTTGTTTCCTTTGGGCTTGAGTATGGACTTTGCTTGTGGGGCAGAAACAGGGGCTGGTGAAGGTCACATCCTAGAAGGAGGGGCCAAGGAGGACTTAATGGATGATGGTGCAGGATCTCCCTGGGAGGCAGGGGTTGATGAGATGTCAGAGACAGATGGGCCCATTCAGCAGGATATGAGATGGGGGTGTCTGATCTTGGGGAGAGATGAAGGAATTGAGCAAATAGATTGAGTAGATCTAAGCTAGAGTTACATCTAACATATGCAAAGGTTTATATATGTATAGAAGAGCTGAGTTAGGTCAGCAAGTGCATAAGGTTTAATGATCAACAAAGAACAATATGGGATTGATGGAGGAGTGAAGGGAAGCCATCAATCTAAAAGGGATGAAGGGAGGCAGGGCTCCAAAGTCACACATTGGAAATGAAGGGGTGATGTGGAGATGTAACCACAGAACCAACAGAAGGGATACATGATCAGGGTTCCAATGGAATATGTGTACAAGGAAGGGAATGGGAGTCCAGGTTCTCCTTATTGTAACTAGGAAGTGAGGACGAGCAGAACATGAGAACAGCAAAGTAAAACATGTGAAAGGAAAATAAATCATAACAGATTCCAGAACCTCTTGTACCTCAAACTATTCACCTAGATATCCATCATTGATATCCAAATAGATCAACCCCTGATGGAGATATGTCTACTTCCTCAGGACCATCATCATGGCACCCAAAGCATGATTCAAATTCCCCAAAACTTGAGGATTCCCTATCATAATTACCATCAGATCCATACAAACTTAGCCATCCAAATTGCTCGACTTTCAAAGGAAAAGAATGTGTTGATACTCTGAACCTAGGAAATTGACGTAGACATACCAGTCCTCGACGTCTGCACTGCCAGTAAAGGAATGACAGATAATCATGACATTATCTCTGGATCACTATTCATTGAGACGGCCCCAGGTTTGCATGCGACAGGGATGTCCTTGAAGGGGGGCGAGTGAGCACTATTGTGCGCGAGCTAACAACAACAGACAAAAAAAACTGTCAGCGCACCCCAGACGACCTTCCAGAGGACTCACCAAGCATACCTGATCAACCCGAACCACCCGACAAGGCCACGAATCGACGGAGCCTACCCCAGAGTGTTTAGCTTGCGAAGGAGCGGAAAGGATTAGCGAGCTGCAACACTGCATCTACTACAGCCGAGACAGACGCGTCGGGAGTATCAAGCCATGACGAGGGTTCCAGGAACAGGCCAAGGACGCTGCTGAAAGCGACCCTCAATGATCACAACGGGTGCATAAGAAGGGCTCACCGGAGACAACTCCGGGTGAATGGTGTGAGGCGGTTGATGAGATGGTTGTGTGGTCGACACGTCAAGTCAACTAGTACCCTAGAAACAGACCTAAGACACTGGAGAAGGAGTCAGTATGCGATCACAAACAGGTGCAGTGGATGAGTAAAGTAGACTCACCAACAAGGTGAACTTAAGTCACGACAGACGAAGTGGACGAAAAAGCGGACATGTCGAAGCAGAAAGTATCCATCACAACCGTATCGTGAACCGTCCACTTGAATGGCATGGTCAGATTCATGGTGTTCACGTCTCCGGTTGCCAGTTATGTACTCTATGGTCGGTGTGTAAGGCTTATCTAATGCGATAACTAGTTATCCTATGGTAGTTACGGCCCGGGCTATCTTATTAAGAAGAAAGGTCCCAAAAGGGACATGGCAGTCACGTTGTCGTGAGAACCCGCTCACCCTACTCATATATCGACGGCTTATGTCACAGGCTTAGGACTGGTCACGAGTCTACAAGCCAGCTTCGTCCATCACATCTTTATAGAAAGCTGGACAACTGTGCTTGGTTTGTGCTTCGACTTCGACTGATTGCATACTCCATTTGGTGGTTGATCAAGTAGGAACATTGATTGCCACTTAACAATTTAAAATGTACAGATGACAAATGAAAAATGACAGTTTTTAAAACTCAGCAAGCCAGTTGTGGTACATGATTACATGACCCCGAAGTATGGGTTAAAGGGTACTGTTAACCTCATCTTCCTTGTCCAAAGAAAAGGTGTCCACCCAGACTACAGGCATGGCATTGATTTCGTCACTTAGTGCATTTGGCTTGTCCACCTCATAGGCATCCAATGCACCGAAATGCTCATGTTCTGACCATGCTAATATTAGATAGGATCCTGGCTAAGTGAAAGAGACATACAGAGACCCAGTCCATTGGCAACACCACCCATGTACTTGTCAACTTCATGAAGGTCCTTCCCAGGGATAAGATCAAGTTCAGGATCATCTGTGGTGTCGACTGCTTCAATGGCTGCAAGAACATCTGATATATCTTCACACTGGCACATGAGGTGGAGTATATTGAGGCGGATCATCCAGATGGACTTTCGATCAATGGGCAGTCAACCTAGCTGGTTGTAGCACCTCTCTATGAAAATATTCAGTGACTTTGGTACCAAATCAAAGACTGGGTGTTCCGCATTAATGTACAGCTGTCGAACTTGGTCAATCGCATTCTGAGACACCATAACCTAATTTGAAGTACGCTGATTCAGATGATATCAAGTCCAATCCCAAGAATATACCTTAAAATCTAAAGCGCCATAGTCTTCAGCACATGTGTGTATGAGCTCTTGGATTCCATGAGGGAGGACCTGCAAGACTTGAGTTCGCTTGAACAGGTTTTAATTTGGAAAGGACCTACCTTATTCTTATCATGTCGCTTTCCGGCAGTGTTGATGCGATCTCGGTATCCATTCAGCTCAATTTGAAGCCAGGGGATGAAGCTTTGAAGAGCCAGCGAAAAACCATTCTAATAAGACAGTTAACTTGATGACTGGAGAAGAATAAGCATCCCACTTACACTTGTAGGATATTATCAGGATCGTACCACCCTTCATCTACCCCCCGGTCAAGGATCTCCTCGAAACCGGGTGTAAAGCATCGTTGAAGCTGCGACCAGGCAATCTCGAGCATGACGTTCTTGGTACGCATCCATCTGTGCTGAACAAAGTCTTGCAGACCTGGATCGTGCATTTGACGCAGCATCGTCTGCGCATTTGCCACACCAAAGTTTTCGGTGCCAGGATCACTCTGGGTCACCATGGGGATAACTATGAGGATTGCAATCAGTCCAAGTGATGTGCACGATTGAAACTACAAAACGTACAGCTGAATTCCTGAATGATCTCCAGATAGTATGAGAGAATCAATTGTGGATTCCGATTGGAATGCCATATTTTCACCCATAGGATTCGGCCCGAAAATGGCTCTACTCCAGTGTGCATTGCAATTCCAAATCTAAACCACTTGTCGTGTTGATCGATCGCCCATATATCGTTGACGCCAGCGGCCCAAAAGTGGCAACGTTGTAAATGGTCGGCCTTACGCTGTTTCAGCAGTTGTGGAGGCTCATACAACGCAAAATAATCATGCATGGTGTGGCTGGATGTCGATATGGTCATGGATACGCAGACAATTTTATTGCCACTTACCGTGACACCGCCATGTCGTATTCAAGGAAAATAAGACTGACCATCTCGCGTACGCCGGCATTTAGATAGATCTCACGTAGTTCTATCATTGCTGGTTGGATTGACTCCGGAGTGTGTGCTTGTTGGCGGGTACGATGCAGTCCAAGGCCTTTGCGTATCTGTACAGGCTTCGTCAAGCTAAAATAAGAATAGGTGAGAGTTTGCAAGACTTTCGGGTTGTATGGTGCACGTACCCAATGCCATACTGGTCTGTGTCGATGATGTTTTGAAGTTCAGCAACGATTTGCTTGTCATTTAGCCTCGCCTTCCAAAAACGCATGATGTGTGGCTGAATCGATGACAGTGGAGCTGTGATTAAATGGTCAAAAACATACGTAGTAAGTCGTCAACTAGACCATCGCCTTCGAGGGGAGGTATGTACGGGTAGGTTTGTTTTGATTAGGCATTATTGGCGTCTGAATGTGCTTCGATATGGACTCTTTTGTGAGTGTCGAGCGCACTGTGGTTTGACCTGCGACTTACGGGTCAGCGGTATTTACTGGCCTTCGGTGCGGCTGACCTGATCAAGACCCGGCGGTCTTTGCAGACTTCTGCGAGTGACCTGAGACCACATCCTATGTATTTCACTTGCGGAATAACATGAGAGTTTCCAAACTTCATTTCTTTATTTGAGTCACTTGCCAGTGAGAATCAAAGGGCCCCCCGTCATATCTCCAGTGAACCACACATCGTACCACTGGGGAATCACAGGGTCACCCACCTTATCTCCAGTGAGGCACAATGTCACCCATCATATTTCCGGTCAGCTCATAGGATCTTGGTCGTGGGAGATCTTGTCACACTCAGGATACACCAAGGAAACAAACTCCAGCACGCAGAATAAGCACTCGTCTGCAATTCTGAGTCACCACACAGTGTGTTCCCGTTCCAGCGCTTCTTTGACTCCTCATCGATCATCACTGGCACCTGCCACCAAATGCTTCCCAATTTGCCAAGGTCTCATTCTAGGAAAGTTGATGGCGCACTGACGCTGTGACTCTGAATCTCCAACTTGAAGCTGGACAGTTCCATAACCAACCTGGACACAACCGACATGTCTCTCCATCCAGGGATTGTTGGCATTGTTTGGTATCTTCCTCGGTGTTGTTCTGGTACGTTCCTACCTGCTTTTTTGTGACATAAAGCCAATGACTCGATTTTACAGCTGCAATCTACTCTCCATCTTTCACCGTACTCCGTTCACAATGTCGCTTTCCACCCAGTTTACAGAGGACGTTCTTGCCACTGAGGATTCGGTCTGTTAGCGGACACGCTGTCAAGTTCTCATCCTGAGAGGTCAGCCACGTCACAACGTCCGTTCCATCGATGACACGACTCGTGGCAAGTATGTTTGCGGTAATTATTTCAAATATTATCAAGGTTCACTTTCTACTACCGTTAATATTCTGAACGCCCCTGACGCTGCAAACATTCGCCGGTCCATAAGTGCAGCACAATCACGTGGTGAGCCTTTTGTGTTGTTATATCTGCATCGACTGATTTTCATCTATAGCAACCGTGAATCTGCCTCCTGTGGTGGCAATGGGACGCTTTTCCACAACGCACTCTGGCACTGGCATGCCTCCACCCCCGCCTCCATCAACATCTGCATCTGGCATGCCCCCACCCCCATTACCATCCGTATTCTCTCAGCGCCCTCTTGCGATCCAGCCTCCATACCCTGGATACATGCCACCGGTTTCCATGGGTAGACCAGATGTCCGCATTCCATCCGCTCGGAACAACCCAGGGACTCCGGCATCTTTGCCAACTCCTCCCTCGCTGACGCCTCGCTCCACTGGTTACGGACCTCAGCACATGCAGTACAATGCTCAACATCGCTATTAGGCGCATCATTCTCGAGTCCCACCTGCTGAAACGTACTCACTGCATATTTCTGCAATGTATGAGTGTGGGGGTACACGGAGAGGCCTTCGAGGCAACGCCATAGGCGTGAGTTGTTTTTCTTCCATCACATATGTAATGATTGAACGTGCGTTTACAGAGTATCTGCGAAGGCCTCAAAGGCATCGATGCTTTTGCGACTACACCAGAACTCATTACCATTGCCCTCGACTCTGTGACACCACGAATTCTGGCCCACCAGCCTGAATTTTCATAGAGGTTGGACGAGTTCATTGTTCGGGACGCTGAATTGGTGGACCTTTTGAAACAGGACAACACGCTCACCTATTTTTATGAAGAATGCCTTCAACCGGGCAATCGAAAGGCCTCAAAGGGGAGCATGGTGTTCAAGAAGGACAAGCAGTTCTCTCTCTTCGTTGTCGTACCCGAAGCCCAATGGGAAGAGTACAAGGAATTCAAGGATAAGCTCAACTCTCAGGAGCCAGCACCCGCAGCGCATCGGGCAATTAGGCATGGCTCGAGACATCAGGACAACTCTACCGCTGAGTCTGCAAATTCATCCGTTGCCCACTCTACCCCGGTTACATCCAACACTGAGTGTCAACCTCTCTTCCTGGCACCCACTTCCTCGACTACTCGTCATCTTTTCGACACGGAACGGTCTACCATGTCATCTCTGCCTTCTGTAGAATCTACTCCTTCATATTCTGCATCTCAGGCGACATCGAACACAGCGAAGCGTGATGATCATAGGTCCAGTGATACTTCAAGCAGCTCAGAGAACATTCCGCGTTCTCCACCGTTGAAGAAACATGCACCTGCCGAGGTCTTTGTCCCTATTGACCGAGATGCGCTCAAGGAAGCACTTTTATTGGGTGGCTCAGCCGATTTCGATGTGAAAGATGGTGTGTTTGACACTTCTAGTTTTAGCGCAGAAAATTGAGCAAGTCAGCTTTGTCCCAATCCCAACACGTTCGCTCAAGGAGCCGCAGAAGCGGCCTTGCTTCACAATTTCTCGCAATCACAAGTCTACAGAAGCCGCTGTCGTCGATGGCTCGGACTCGGACTTGGAGGTATACAGTGGCAGTCTCAGCATGAGAATGGCGACCAAGAACGTCCTTGGTGTTGGAGCATTCAAGATGGCTTATTTGGCGTATCTGACAATATATTTTCTCAGTGAGGCTGGCATAGGATGTCGCGCCAATCACGAGATCGGCATCAAGCGACCACATATCCGCCAGGAAGGTGAGGTACCTAAGGCGCCATTCCTCCGTCCTGCGTTCAGCGATGCATCCATAATTCTTTATCGCGAAGCCAATATTTTCTACCAGGCAAAGGCTTTGTTGAAGCACACCTATGACTACATCGACAGTCATATTCGCACTGCTCCCGATCCTGCACCATTTGAGATTCCCCGTCTCCGCTTTGTAGATGCTGGCATTCTTCTCGCCTATTCTGAGAAGACGGGAACGACACTAATGAAGGGACAGACTGCCAGCGCCATGTACTTGGTGGAAGAACTCATTCCATTGCACGTTGACCAGACCTTCGTCAAGTATATCCATAACAGCAATGCGACGCCTCATATACTTGATGACGCGGCGGCAAGCGAAATTGCCGAGTTCCTGGCTTTCACACAGCATATTCAGTACATCGCAACCAAGAAGCTGACTTACATCTCAGATTACCAGGGTAAGTGGATTGTCTGAGAGTAAGGACGTGCTCATAGCAACGTTTTTTGTAGGTCATGGAGTACTTTTAACTGATCCACAGATCCTTACGCATCCGTGAGCTCGATCGTTTACTTATTCCCGGTACTCCTACCCAGTCTCTATTCCAGTGGTATCGGCAAGAACTTGTTCGGGGAAGGGAATGTAGAATTGGGGGTACCTCTTTTTGAGACGCAACATTTGTGCAACAAGTATTGCAGGTGGCCAGGCGTTAAGTTGGATCCGGATTTTACATTTGAGTGACTTTGAACATCGTGTCTACGTTTCTTGCATGGCACAATTTGTATCACTACCGACTACTTTGGCGTTTGTGATTCGTGTAGTCATGTGTCATCACCGATGGTGTTCGCGTCTCGTGTAATTCATGTGCCGCGACCGGCTTGCTGAGTTTCAAAAACTGCCATTTTTCATTTGCCATCTGTACATTTTAAATTGTTAAGTGGCAATCAATGTTCCTACTCGGCCAACCGCCAAATGGAGCATGCGATCGGCCGAAGTCGAAGCACAAACCGAGCGCGGTTGTCCGGCTTTCCATACATCTTGCTTGTTCAATGCCTCTTCCAAAGTTGGATCGATCACTTTTGGAAAATGCCGTGTGCCATTCTGGACGCGATTGCTCCATAAAATTTGAACAAATGCCAAGGTATCCAAGTCGATCTTGGTGAGTGACTAGGTAAATGTGAACAAATCAATTTGTAGTACCACACTCAGTGCATTTCGAACACATGAAGACTCATCACGAATGGCCGTAGCCTCATCTCGTCTGTTTCCCCCCCTTACTCCCGCCACTTTCCCACTTTCACTTCCCCTTCTCGTCACTTCCTTTCGCTTTCGCCTGCCCTCTCTCTTTGTCCTTCCGATTCCCTTCGTCATCGTCGTCATCGTCGGTGTTCCCATTATTCGTCATACTACTTCCTGAGCCTGTCACCACCATTTCGAGCAGGTGCTCATTGAAGGTATACCCAACTATGGAAGGTCTCAGCGCTATCAAAGCTCGAATTATTCCTGGCTACTCACAGTTGTCGTCTTCGATATCTTCTGCATAGAAAGCTTTGATTTCAGCAAATAGGCGTTCAGCGTTACCAAGAGTCCATTGGGTTCTTGGGAGACTGTATCCAACTCGTGCGCCTGACCAAAGGCCACCTAGACTTCGGTCGTATTGCACCCAATCTGCGATTAGTCAACACACGGACAGCCATGGGAACCAAATCAGAGTGCACACCAAGGCCATCTAAGCTACTACGTTCAAGGTTTCGATTGTTCAAACGGCGGTATTGTCTCACATGACGTGGCTCGTGGCGACGTACATAATACTCAGTTTTGAGGTAACTGTCGAATATCTTGCTTCGCCACGTATCATCGATTCTGGCGGGTATGCCCTTTATTAGTCGGTGGAAGACATTGTCCATGAAGAGTAATATCTTGAGGAGATCTTCCTTTAATTTGCCGTCCATCTCAAGCTGATTGGCGAAATGCAAAACCATTTGGAGTGCATGTTCTCTCCAGAAGAAGCGTTTGACATGCTCTGCGTAATACGTCGGTAAAGTCACGGTCGTCGTATGCGTTACAACCTCGAAGGTGGACAGTGCGGGCATTATTCCCTTAGGCGCAATCCAGTGGCGATCTGTCATGAGGCGTTTGACCTTGATAGTTCCAGGAACTGCGTTGGGAAATAAGAGAGCGGCCATCGAGTAACGGTGGTGGGGGAGAGTTGGCTTCTTGTGTGGTTTTGGAGTCACGCATCACCCATATTACGTAATTATATCATGTGACTGCAAGGTCAGAGAACTGTGGCTGTGGAGTCACGATTTTAGGTAGGCGTGGGCCACTTTAGTCTACAACTCAACGACAAAGTCAATGCCACCTACGTTCCACCTGATGAAAGGTGTGTACTTGTGAAAATCTACGTCGTATATGAAAGAATCAAACCATTACAATCCGGAAAACGCGGTGTGATCGATAGCTGGAATCGCAATTGAAGAAGCCAACATTGTGTTACATATGGCATGGCTTGCTTATGTAATCGTGTCCATGGCTCAAAGTATTCTGTCGTTCTATTCATACCGTTATTCATCTTTTTATTGTCTTACTTTCCCACTCGATCGCTGACGGTCATTACACCCCCACATCATCTCGCATTTATCATGCCACCGAGGATCAGACTGAAAACAAAACACTACCGTTTGAAAGGTTATGAGGCCTGTCCTCATGTTTGCGGTTGCAAAAACCTCTCTTCACCGCATCTATTTGTCCGCGAAGGTGGGATGTGTGCTCGCCATGCAGCCAATGTAATCCTTCATCCAGAATGCAAGGCGACATGTACAGGGTACAAGGCACTTGCAGTAGGTGCACCGAAGACAGACAAGGTTAGAGTACCCACCAGAGAGGAGCTTGTCAAATGGCTCGATCCTCATGACGCCATCCTGGAGTTTGTAAGGCTCGGTTTTGATCTAGAGTCCCATTTCGTTCCACGTAAAAGGTGCGTCTACGGCCTAACACTTGCGACTGGAAAAAAAGAAGAAGAAGAGAGATGTTTCTAAGCCATCTGATCTCATAGGTCTACCTCTGAAGAAAATGCTACGCATGTACATGCAAACCAGGGTGAAGGCGAGGAAGAAGAAGAAGCACGACATAGTGATGTCCAGATGGAGAGCGACGACGACGGGGTCAATACCGTGGCAGGACTGATATCATCCGTTGGAGTACACAGTCCAACATCAACGGGAGGATATCAGAATACATGGCGACCCACGGAGGACCACAGCCCTCTTGCATGCTCGTCAAGGGAATCTTCGTTGCCTTGGAATTGTTCATGGTATCCTGCTGTGTCTCCGGAACGAAAACGATTCAATATCATGTATGTTCCAGATCCTAGTCGAATCATGGAAAGGAAGGCGGCAGAGGAAAACATCGGCTGGGTTCATAGGGATATCACGCAGGAAGAGTACGAGTCCATTAGAGACTTGACCAA
The DNA here is from genome assembly GCA_038089855.1 of Royoungia palumana. Taxonomy (NCBI): domain Eukaryota; kingdom Fungi; phylum Basidiomycota; class Agaricomycetes; order Boletales; family Boletaceae; genus Royoungia; species Royoungia palumana. The sequence goes on along the minus strand of JBBPLQ010000078.1, from coordinate 44,604 downwards.
CGTCATATACAAGGTCGGTACTACCAAAAGGAAGGTCAAGGTTTTGATGACAGAGTGGGTAAGTACAATATCTACGACTGAGCTGAATCAAATAATGCCTGACCCGATGCCGCCATCAAAGCTATGGTTGATTCTGCAATTAAGTCGCTTCGAAGACGGCAATGCATTCCATGTTGCCTATATGTCCTGGGACGAGTTCAAACAGATTGTGGTAAATCCATACGGCAACACACATGGATGGGACAAGCTGGCGAGCGTCGACTGCATCATCGGTGGGGTAGATTATGCGATAGATCATAAGTGAGTTGGGATTAGACCCGAGGAGCTATGCGAATTATCGAGCTTTACAGATCCCCTCACGATCCATATGGTTTCCGTGCAGGCCAACTATCAGACTACGAGAGGAATATAGCGCAACTCAGTGGTCAAACATTCTTTTGGCCTCCTTTACGACCTTCGCGCCTAGCCGCCAACAAATGGACGACTATTTGCCATCTACAAAAGATAGCAATGTTGCGAGGAACGTACGCACCCGTAACGAAGCGCTTGACAGCTGGTCAGGAGATACCGCGCGGTGCCGTATTGAAGCGTAGTCATGGAGAATGCGGAAAACACGTATTGATGCCTTACACGAAGGGCTCACGGATTACCTGGGAGCACTTGAGTTTGCATTTAGGAAATGACCAGTTCTGGATGGCTCAAGAATACGTTCCAAGCCTGGAAAAGCTTGGGGAATGGAGGGTCATTATCATCGGCGGAGACATAGTCAGTGTGATGCACACGCGTAAGGCATCGAAGAGGACATGGATTGGTCAGGTCATAAGATCGTACCTCTCGCTGGGGGAAATCAGGTACCTCTTGTGCACTCCGTAGTCACCGCTCTCCTAACTTTGGGTTGATTTGCAAAAGGGATATCGTGGCCAAAGAGTCTAAACCGCTCCATCTGGAAGGAATACGGGCTAAGATAATAAACCCTCAGTTTGGAACTGCTGCGGTACGTTCACAAGGTAAAAAGGAATTCATAAACTTCGCAATAAACACGTGGAAGGACCTTGTACTCCGCGAAACCGCCGAAAATGGAGGGAAACCATCGACGACCGTTTTTTGCAGGCTGGACATTGGTATTCAGATAGACCCGTCTGGGACACAGCTTCCTGCGTATTTCGTGAACGAAGTGGAACGCTCCCAGAACACGAGTATATGGTTGAGGTACCATATGACCACAATGGGAACGTTGGCTGACACCTTCGCGATGGCATTCAAGAGATGGCTGATGGAGGTTCATAATCCATATGCCTTCTAATGTAACACAGCGATACGCTAATGCCATGATGCCCCGTAATTACCATGAGATGTAAGGTATTCCAGTATACTCCCACAGAGCCATGCGCATCCGGCTGCACGGATAGTCGCATCAGGTGTTATTGAGGTAGTTTTTTTTATTATTTATTTGTTATCATAATAATAATAAAGACTTATAAGCAAAAAGGAGAAGGGAAACACCAACGGGATCATAAATTGAAAAACGTGCAGAAGGCGGAGTATGAGGCCCGGAGTGGGTACTGTGATTATACAAAATGAGGAGGATGTGGATGGATTGTCTAGGGTAAGACTGCAGGGTGCAAGTAAAGGGAGCGGAAATCTTCCTTCTTGCTACATCAATGCCAGATTATATATCGTTATATATGACACCACCCACTGAGTGACTACAATGATCCGTGCGACGCAACATGTGTTAGGTTTGCTGTCACGGTTTGTATGTGCATGCCTGATGAGTCACGTGTCACGTCACGCATAATGGTTTACTTTGTTAATGGTGAGGAACCACGCGCTTACCTTCGTCTCGCAAGCCGTCACAGCATCGCCACCATGACCAGCATCCCTCCACTCTTTTTTACACCTCACATTCCTGACTCCTTTTTCCCGATCGCATTGTCGGTCGCCTACGGCACACCGGGAGTCCCGTCGTCAGATGATGCCATTGGTAAACGCAACGGAAGTCTCTATTTAGGATGCGATGAAAGAATATGGATCGTAGAAAACAGCTGCTGGAAGAAGTGGGACCCTGTGGTCCCACTTCAAATGACAATTGATGCTGACGAACTGTTTTTCGCTCCCTGCGCTGATCAAGGAATGCAGTTGGTGGCTACCTTAGATGATCATAGGGCGCAAACAGTTACAACAGAGTTTGAGCTGTGCAAGGAAGCTGGCGACGATCTCCTTTTAAAACTGTCGAATAAACTGAAAGAAGCTTTAGGGTTGATGAACAGAACACAGGTACGTACCCGACCTTGACCATGGGTTTTATAACATTCGTTCCATACCGCACGGAACCATTGAAATAATTACAATGCTCCAGCAGGACCTGCCGAAAGCTCTGAAGGACAATTCGGTAGGCGGGATCGATTTAATCTGATCTGCGAACACATCGTCATTGATAAATTATGGGTTCTGTCCGGGGCAGGGCATGACCAAGCAGATTGGTTCTCGCGCGAAGCGAGCAAGAGCAGAGAACCTTGAAAATATAGAGACACCCAGTACGGAGACTGGACCATCGCGGGTAAGTCCCGTTCGTGCCCCTTGCTCATGGCACTGAAAGTCGATCAGCGAAGCAGAGGCAACCGGACCGCAATTCAGAACCAGAGCCATTCTATTGCCACGGAACAAGGTAACGACACCAATCCACAAGTGCAGAAACGTCGCAAGGGTGAGCATCACATCGATGTTATACCTTAGAATACTCATGGGCCTTGTATGATACAGCAATTGTGGATGTGCAGTCATTACTAGAAAACATTACCTGTCCGCACGATGCCCCTTCATTAAAGTGGACGAGCCTCGGTGTCACCACGCGTGTGCCATGGTTTAGTGATTTCGTGAGGTTCTCATGTGATATTATGCATAGCCCGGCTGATCTACTGTACAAGGATCGTCGTATGGTGGAACACCTATCAAACGCACCACGCGCTGAAGATTGTATGTACGACACGAACCGTCCGATGCTGATCGAGCTTCAATATAATGGGCGACATGGAGGTTCTAGCAGTATGTTGACGAAGGCTATTGAGGATGCAATTTCGCGAGGTTGTGCAGTCCTGGTACGGGGGTGGGAACCATCGCCTGCGTTGGAGTTCACGCTCTCGGACATCAAATCTTACAGACCAACCGTGTCACAACAGGTGTCAGTTCAAGGTATGGATTTCAATGCCTTTGGGCATCGCTATTGCTGACGTTGAAATAGATGCAGTGTTGCGTGGAAGTTACCATACACTGTCAGATATGAACGACACTACGAGCCACGAAGAAAAGAACGATGAAGGGAGTGACAAGAGTGAGAGTGAGCAGGAGGAAGAAGCTGACGTACATCTCAGCATGTCGCTGGAACAGTTCATCATATTTGCGGACGAGCGAGATATGTGTCTCAACCTTCTCGATCTTCCAAACTATCAACCCGACGTTCCCATCTTCGTAAGGTGAGCGCCATGAATTCTACTGATACTGGTGCGAGTCCTATTACCCCTCACACAGGTCTCTATCGGACAACGTGAACGCCAAGTCTGCAATGATGAATGTAACATACCTCCCCAGAACGGGAGCAAACCTCGGGAAGAGATTCTTCGGGGTACAGTCGATCTCTGGTGACTCTGAAAGGGTTCGTGGATGGGACATTTTGACACACGGCGGGTTTGTAACATACCCACATCATGATGCGGGTGGCCTTTGCACATATGTCACAGTTCGTTCTGGCAGCAAGATATGGGCGTACCTGGGCACACATCCGAGCGTCGGAGAGGACCCTACGACGTCTTTGTTTGCTGAATGGGATTCTATATTCCAGAGAACAAATCGCCTCGAGGTACCCGATGTTCCTATAGGCACTGTGGTACTATCTAGGGGCGATACTCTGTACGTGTTACACTTATCATCATGGGCCGTGCAAAGGATACACTGACACAAATGTCACACAGGATCCAGCCCCCAGGAAACAACCACCTGGTGTATACACCGCAAAATGGAATGACCTCGGGAGGTCATTTTTTCTGCTACTCAACAATGCACCTGACGGAGCTTGTTCTGAGATATGATTGTTCGCGTATTCCTGAGAGAGAGACAGAGACAGAGACGAAGAAAGAGAGGAAGCAAGGGAAACAGAAGAAGACAGAAAAAGAGTCGAAGAAGCCGAAGACGATTGAACAGCGTGGAATTATTGCCACGAATGCTGCACATCCGTCGGTGGCTCGCTACGTCACTTGGATGTTGTTAGCGCTTCCTGTCCTAGCCCACGACAATTCACGTAAGTAAAGAGTATATTCACACATTGTTCACCCTGTCATTCTGACCGCATCACAGGAGAATTTTACAGGCGACCGCTCCTGGCATTGATTATACTCCATGAGAATGCGGGAAAATATATTCAAGATGAAGTGGAGGAGGAAACCCCAGCATTTGGTGAGAGGGACGCGATCGCCAAAGAAATGTCTGCAGAATGGAAACAAGCGAACCAGATAGTCGCAAGGCTGAAGACAGCGTTGAATATTGACGACGCTTTGAAAGAAATTAAAGAAGGAGAGTGGTGGGATCGTGGGGCGGTGTGCCACATCAAAGAACATCTGAGCGGGATCTAGTGCGACGTTACTGTAGATCTATGTAACGTGAATGCGTACGGTGTATTCCTTTATGTTGTGATCGAAGAGATTTTTTACATTGCCTCATTAACATGAATGTCGTGCGTGGTGGTGTCAATGACGTTTCAAATTTTCATTGGTAAAACGATCATTTGGTCTGCTTGGTCCTGCGAACCACAGCCCATGAATAAGTTCCAATGTATTTGTGCGACCCCTACATGGTCATTGAACACCTTAAATGGCGTCTCACACTTATAAGTTCCTGTGACTCCGAGCAAATTTCGACCACCCTGTTCTGTGCCAAGAATGGCATGGCGCATGCGTTTCAGACGTATGTGCAAATTAGTTCTGGCACCGAGTAAGCCTCTTCATTCTGCTCGGTGCTATAATTGACGTGTTATGAGTTGCACAGGAACCTTCCATGTATACATGCAACTACTAGTAATGACACCGAGGAAGACCCGTCCATATTGCTCGGTACCCTGAATGACGCACCACGTGTTCCAGGGTGTTGTATTGTACTCACAGATATAGGGCAAGAGGATTTATGGCTATTCGGTCCCATTGTGCACGATACAACTACTATTTGTCCCTGTTACGGCTGCGAGTACGTTTCAATCGGAATGACATTCAAGTCATTGTACGTATGAGATACTATATTACATGACATATGGATTACTGGTGTCCATCATCCAGCGCTTGAACACCGTGGTAATCGTATCTGCCAATGGTCCCATAGTATTCCCATTATACCTGAACCAGAGAGGTATACTGTGTGGTCGTCCCACTCCATTCACGAAATATTGCGGTGGGTGTACTGTTGCGCGTTGATACAGATTGCAACATCAAGCCTGCAAGAGATAGACGTGGAGGTCTAGACGAAGCGATCCAGCTTGTCTCGGGAATACTTTTTGCAAGGTATAGTGGGGTGATACGGTCAATTAATTAATCATGGACCGCTATGTACCGAGAGGATCGCGAGGGACGTTCGGGTGTGGCTAGTCGCAGAAGATCTTGAACCATGCCGTTGAGCAGCCTCGTCATATCAGTTCACCATTTTTACCTTGTCTCCCGTTTGTTCACTCTGGGAATGTCCTCTCCGAGAAATGAGGTATGAGATTGGTTATTGACGATTATAAAACGCGCAAAAACATACCTGAGAGCATGGGTGCACTAAATATCTTTCATTACTTTTCTTCTCGTAAACGTTAGTGAGCTCGGTGATAAAGCACTAGAGAACGTGAATCCACTGCTGGGCTTCGTCTGTGCGTCAGGAGTACTCGTAGGCCTGCAGTACGTACCTCTATGTATAAGCCCAGAGACCTCTTATTAAACGTGAGGAAGGTAATGGAGAAGTATCAGTAGGTTTGGAAATCTTGTCCCGGGACAATTGACGGTGAATAGGGACAACAGCGACGTTGACGGATTCAGCGAGACCGGAAACGACACGCTCACTGGAACCAGGAAAAGAGAAGATCAATATGAGCATGAACGTAGGAGAGGAACTTTTCCTTTAAGGGTGCAATCTGGTGGAAGTCGGTGGATGTGTTCCTAAGGAGAATCATTCAAAGGAGATGGAAACCAATCCTGCAGGTACCGATTTGACCCTGCGTTGAATCCTTTCTGCGGTCTAGGTAAAAGCTCTTTTACGGTGTGGAAGTCATGACGAACAGGGAAGCAAGGGAGGGGAGGAAGATACCACGGAGGCGGAATAGGGCATTCCAGAGAAGTCAGAAGGGAATCTGTAAGATTGTGGTGGAAAATCGATGGAGACTCCTGAGACGTTGAAAGGGAGTAAAAGGAATTTGCATAGCGGTATCTGGAGTGAACAAGGGTCTGGATATGGGTTGAGGGAGAATCGGAGGTCCTGTTTAACGACTGACAATCTGCTACATGGTTGAAAGTAGAACTATCGAGGATATTTCGGCGGGGTGAACAAGGAGAGGGAATATTAGGCGAGCACTCCGGGGTCGAAGAAGACTGGACCGAGATGGAAAAATACAAGCGAGTTTGATGCAAAGTTGCAAATGGTGAATCTGGGGTTTCGATGTAAAAGCTGGGATTCGAGTTATTATGGATACGCGAATGGACTGTACGGACGGACGAACGGTACTCACCCAGCAGGTCTGCATCCGTTCCAGTAGGAACGAGCGCCGCGGTCCGTGTAGTTGCCGTATCTGGAGTACGCAAAGGCATCAAGCGCATCAAGGACATACAGAACAAGCTGTAAAAGACGTCAGTACGGACGTACGGCCAGTTAGAGCGAGCAGGAGAAATGTACTCAGCAAATCGAGCTCAGGTCAGGCCAGATGAGTTGGACGGTGAACCGATCATACAGACAACGTCCACAGTGTACCAGGTGTTCCCAGATGTGCTGACGGCGGCGGCATCGATGGAACGATCGAATTGCGACGATTCAGTGGGCTTAGAGGCGAGTTGGCCGAGTTGTGTGCGTCGAGAGGTGTTGAGGAAGAATAGTTGAACCAGGGAAGTGGTGATGGCGACGCCACGGACTGTAGAAGATGTTGGACAGACAGTGGTTGCGACTAAACCGAGTCGGTACGACGCTGATAACTGAAATGCACGCAGGTCAGCGATGGCGGTACGGACGGACGATGTTCAATGTACCTGGTGCGTCCACACCACCAACCAAACCATCCAGGCGGCTTGTTGGGGCTTCTAACCTGCCGCGTCGAGTGGAGGCTCAAGAGCAGCGATCTGGAAGCGTCAGCACACGAGACTCAAGGCAACGACACCATTTTGTCTTCGAAACTGAGTGTAGCTGACCAAATGCAAACTTTTGACATACATGCCCACAGTGTGGTTTCGCACGCGAACATGCAGGGAGTGGGAAACCGCCGCCAAGACTCGCATAGATACGCATACTTTCAGTGGCGTGAAACAAGCTACGGGATGATCCACCAATCAATAGGTAATTACATTTGTGCGCGATGGTGCGACTAATGACCTAGGTGCGGAAGTAAGTTGGCGATTCTTTGGTCGACAGGTTCTAATTTGTGCGTGCGTGCGATCCACCTCTGCCTTTTCTCTTGCCACGCTCTTCAACTCTTTTCACATGCCGCTCTGGAGGCCCATGTTCCTAAATATCCCATTTTCTGTCTCGATCAAGTTCGGCGGGGTATCAAACTCAACAACCAGGTTCTATTTCAGCACCAGAAACATGCTTGCTGTTCCTGATGCACCTCGTCCTCAGGCCTGTCTAATGCGATCAACCAGTCATAGTCTATGATTGAACGCAATCGACGCGGTACTGCATCCGCTATGTCGTTATCACCCCCACCGCTTTCTGGGAAAAGTGGACCTGCCTATCAACAGCGTGACTCCAAAATCTTCTCAGATCCTCGTTCGAATCATGGCGTCTGCCTCGAAATCAATCAATACGTCTTGTAAGAGGAAACAGTGCACGCGCCATCGCGGGGATACTGCGGAGGTGGCGTCTACATGCGGCGAAGGAGGGTCATTATTGACCTCCAAGATCACTCCAGGATCCTTCCACCCAGAGACAACTCTCACAGTCATCCCAGACCCCGTCTCCGGGATCTCCCAGCGCAAGACGTTCACGGCGGAGGAGCTCAGCAAGCTTGATCGTCGAAGTCAGAACAACTTCATCTTCACAAAAGCTGAAACGCCCTCATATATCTGATGGTAAGTGCGACAATCAATTTGTGTCTAACGCGCTGCAGTTGCGTTGTTATTAGAAATTAGGTCCGCAGAAAATATCAAGAAATGCAAATTTACTCAGTCCGGAGACTAGGGTTCGAGCTTTGTGAACTTACGTCGTCTGCTGATAAGGCTGAGTATCATGGCATCCGATCAGGCGCTCGTGTGCGATATCTATAATACTAAAATCGAGATACCTTACATTGCATCGACATAATCTGCGCAACTATCCTTGTTTGATGCTTCACGCCTCAATTCTCCGGCGTATAGCCTGTGTGAATCAACGAAGTCTTTTATGATGATTCTCCTTAGTCCCAACCCTCATGCGCAGACCCTACAGAAGGAGGAGTCCTCACCCCGATCACGCGGTCTCAGAGTACCTTGCGTGTGACGCTTAAAGAGTTGTACTGGATGAGCGCGCATGCGTGAACTCAGTTGACGAGGGCATCGAGCGCAAACCATAAGACGCACGAATTAAAGGGGACAATAGCTAGGACGCATGCGGGCGATCGACTATGCAGAAAAACAAGTGACCAGGCAACCAAATCGGACGAGTACAACGCATCTGGTGTATGTCAAACACAAGCACCACCAGACCCATCATACAATCTCCTAGATTGACGGAACAAGCGTACATACTTTGAGCACGAAGACAGACTTGCACTCTGGTGTTGAAGCGGTAGCATCATCAGCTGCAGACGGCCACAACGACGTCAGGGGATGGTCTCAATGACCTGAAAACGTGCCAGAAAGAGTCGGAAAACTGACAAAATGCAGGGAAATAAAGGTTATCCTTTGGTGGTACCGGGGGTCGCTCTAGACGCATGCCCGAGGTCGAATTGTCCGTTGACGCGTCTGGAGTCGTAGACCGCCTACAGGGTTATGAATGGACCAGAACATGTCAGAGAATTGCTCAAGCGACAGATCGAGGAGAACTCACCTGGGATGGCTGGGCTCGGGTGAACCACACTGCATATTGAATCGCGCGGGTCGATGGTGTTGGGACAAGGTGGGAACACCAATGATGCGCCTACGAAACTGGATGCAGTCTGAATCTTGTTTATGGATTTACATGTATCTGTCTTAAATATGAAGAAATCAGGCCTTGTATACAATTCTAATTATAATCAAAGGCTGAGGTAGGAATGCAGGGCTCGTCGGATCATGACATGCGTCTTCTCTGTGCCACATTCCTACTCTCTAACCATCGAATCTATGGCCGAATCACTAGTACCCTATCTACATGGAGTTCGATCATCGTGCGTACACATCAACCGCCGCGTCTACACACTAGTCATCCCGTCCGCAATCTTCTATAGTCAACCATCGTGTTTACACTCCAACCATCATTTTCACAGTCAAACCACGCCGGTTGCACCCAAACCACCTGGTTTGCACTCGAACCGCCATGCCTACAGTCCACCTATATTTTCTATGACCCGACCATGCCAATTTGAGCCGTGTAAGTCCTCATCATGCGTCTACGTTCCAAAGACATCGCTTATGGCCCAACTGTAGTGCTTACACCCCAACGTCTGCGTCTAATGACCCCATCATGTATGCAAGACCCAACAACTACGTTTATAGCCCAACTGCTTCGTGTATGATCCAACCACTTCGTCTACACCACCCGTCGTGGCGATCATCTATATTGACGAACACGTATGCAGTACGGCATACGGCACAGTGTAAGCGGCGGGGGTTTGGTGGGAACTCTTCCAGTACCCATTCATGAGTGCATTAGGCTGAACTGAGAATGATCCGTCTAAGTGGCACATCAGCATGAACACATATGGGACGCCACATGTATATAAAAGTACGCATTCCTCTCGATCACCTCTCCCAGGTCTCCCTTACTTTTTGGTCGCCTATACAGCATGTGTACCTATTCTCATTGGGATCTTTCCAGTGAGACACTCACTGGATTCGTTAATCCGATATCCCACCTCAATAGGTGGAATCCTCGATCTTATTAGTAGTGTTAGTTTTTGTACGAGTCTTGCCGTACCCCCTACTCGCTGACTTCCAGGAAATTTCAATCACTAATTCCATGAGTGCAGCACACAACTCGACCGAGAATCGTGCATTGAATACGTGGCGTTAGAGACGGAGTCGCGTATGGTTGAATGCGCTTGGAATCTGTGTGCTGAAGGGAGTTTGTAGGCATCATTCATGGCACCGAGCATCAGATGTCTTCGTGCTCGGTGCCATAGAGGGTGTCCGGAAAGGTTTGTAGCGCACTGCACGCGTTAACAACGCGCATAAACATCATTCGTGGCGCCGCGTATGATCCTCTGAAGAGTCTGAGCGCCAGATATAACTATGCTCGGTGCCAGAAATGACGGTGCTCGGTGCCGACGATGATGTTATAAAATTTGCCATTGTGCTCACCTTGTGCTGCAACGTCCGTGGACGTCGTTCATGACACTAAGCATTGATGTGATAAAATGTAATGTCAGATATACCATTGCCTAAGGTTGAACGTTGCTTTGCGGTAATGTGAGGTAGTCACGTGACCTTATGTTGAGTCACGTTGTTCGAGTGAGTCACGACACTTACAATAAATGAGATTCAGGGCGGTAGAAACAAAGCGCTAGTGACTTCACTCTGTATTACACCTTGTTACAGGTATTGTGCTTTTGCTGTATGATCTATGAAGGTTCACATCACAAGGTAGGATGATCACCTCTGCGTGCACATTGTCGCCTTCCCTATTTTTCTCCCTTGCAGTGTCCATTGCGTCTTGTGCATCTTGGATAACTAAATTTGATGTACATTTTCCCCGTGTACTTTCTTTGATTCTAGCTGCCAAACATGGTACCGCGGTGTATTGCATATGTAGACAATCTACCCGATTTCACACCTAACTTCAACTCATGCAAGAAAACTTAATCTGAGAATGGTGTCGTGAATTGCTGCGATGTACTTATTATATATCACAGGCACCGGTGAGATTTTTATCCCATTTTCGTCGCCAGGGATCTCAACCTCCGAAGTGTTCGAAGCTTCAGAAGCTCCCTCCTCTCCCTCCGTTCCCTAGACTTCAGGACCTCTCTCATCTCCCTCAACCTCCTCAACTCCCTCAGCTTTCTCGTCTGCCGCAGCCTCCGAAGCCTCCCCAGCCTCATCATCCACCTCTGCTCCCTCTGCTCCCTCTGCTTCATCTTCTCCCGTAGCATCCTCAAGGTAGCAGCGCTTGGTGTTGCTACCTGCCTGTCCGGACTGGCGATCTTGCCACGGTCTGTGGGAGATATCCAGTGATTCCAACGGCTTGTGTGGTAGATGTTAGATATATATGAAGACCAATCTTGAATACGAACTTACAAAATATCCGGGTAAAGGCCTAACCCGGTCTTCACAGATTTATTCAAACGCCGGGCCATGACTTCCTTCATATCCGAAATGAAGGTCGAGGAAGGGATCTGTGCGATGGACGGTTAGCATGAGTGACGGTGGAATATTTTGTACTTACTGTTTCTCCGCGACGTTGTTCGAAGGTGTCGTTCATGGGCAGTGGAGTGTGATCGCAGAGTTTCGACTACCCTCATTTAAATAGTGCGATGGTGTGGTGTGTGGACGTGTTCCAAGCGAAGAATGGAAAGTGGTGTGGACGTTCGTGGATCATATAACAAAAGGAAGATATGTTATTACTGCACCTGTCTGAATGGGTGGTCACAAAACACACTTTGAGGTCCATGCCAAAGCGCAACAACCGAAACAAAGAAGGAAATTTTTTGGTGGATGGCGCCACTCAAGCCCGATGAAAACTTGCTACGCCCAAACCGACCGGAATGTGCGCGAGCGTACTTGCTAGCAGAATCGTTCGTATACCCTCCCACTCGTCGACCAGTCTCATACAACACTAGTGGAACAGCCCCCTGTACATGAAAACATGCTCTGGACGTGTGGATGTCAGAAGTTTGGATTTGGTCAGTAACACTAATTCTCGAAGACCACTTGGTATCGCTATCTTGCCCTTGCCAGTAACAAGGAAGAAAGCCGATGAATCCTTGCCGCCCAAGATCCTACTGGCATGGTTGCGAGGCGCCATGCTACTCAAGCAGTCCGTCAGCGTCAGCAAGATCTTTCACCACCTATTGCAAATTGGTGAGGGGGTTTCAGAACACGCGCCAACACAGTATCGAGACCAGCTATTTGACAACTGCCCAAACCCTTCTTTGCAAATGGTAACGCAGATTCGAGCACCTTTATTGTCAATATCAAGAGGACCGTATTTACTTTGTATGGCCCTGTGTGCACCAAGTTGTGCATCTTGCTAGCAGCAGGTGCGTTCGTTTCAAACGTCTCCATGACTTTTCTTGTTGCTATATACGCCTACTATGCCGGTCCTATGGTTCAAATCGACACCAACGTCGACATCCGCTTCCTACACCTGGATCCTCCCCCCTCGACCTATAACTCGGCTCGACGCGTTCGTTTCATAAACGTCGTCGTTATCTCGTCGTCTTTGGCCTTCCTGGGGCCAGTGGGAGTCGCCTGGTACGACAATTTCGCTTCCCGGGCAGTATCGCTCGCTCTGCAGCCTCCTAGGTGAGTACTGAGGCATCTGATCATCTGACCTTTTGTGTAGTTTCTCCAACGTGTTCTGCAGGATCTTCCACCGCTTCCCATCGTCCTCGACACTGCTGAATGGCGTTGACGCGTTCGCTTCGCCTCCCTGATCGTCCTTTGCGACTTAAGCTCGCCTTGTTTGTAAGTCTACTCTTGTACCCGTTCGCGATCGAGTACTGATGCATTCTCCACGTCTGTGGTGCACTGACTGTTTTCTTCGTCAGTCGTCACTGGTAGCTTGCGCGCGATCGCACTCGCTTGCTCCCCTTTGTTCGATACGACTCGACTCGACTCAATAAAACCACCCTCCCCCCCTCAGTACCACCACATGTGGGCATGTCTACCACCTCGCTGTCGATCTCCATGTCCGTGCGTTCAAGTGCAATGTGGCTGTTTCTGCTGGGTACCACCTTCTGGCTCAAACGATGTGTCAGCAGGTGTGTGGTCCATTGTAGACACATTGTATCGTTTATGTACCCTGTCTGCGTCCTCGAGGCTGGCTTCTGACTTCATTTCCAGCCTTCTCACCTCGACAATCTCAGCCCTCTGCGTCCTCCGCTCGACTGGTCTCGCTCCCAACATCTCTGTTTCGACCCGTTCGCCCACCCTCGTACTTGGTGCATCGTCGGGGGAGCTCTGCGGGCTCGTCTGGATGACGGACATCGCCACCTGTCGGATCCTCATGTTCTCTCAATGCTCCTGGTTCCCTGTCATAGACTGCCAAATCTCATTAATGCTGATGAAGCATGGATGGAGCAATACTTCTAATTAATGATCACCAGGTTTTCTTCCCTCATGGCAGAAGGCGCATTTGTCACAGGCCATTCTATCGTTGCTGGAGTCTCGTCAATATAGGTTTGGCTCTATGTACATGTATCGCACCAGACAACTTGCATGTCATATAGTCAGCTAACCAATTTCACGGCGAACAAACGTTCAATGATAGAAAAAAAGATGCGCCATTCGCGAGACCATACTTGGCCCGTACTGGGATGAAAATTCCTTGCTGAAAATCTGGTGAGAGTGGGGAACAGGCATCGACAGCGCGACCGGATGCAGCATCACTCGTCCCCCAGATTGGTTCACCTCCCTCTCTGTCTCGATTCTAGCTCGACCCTTCCGTTGCTTGGTAGGCGGTGGCTGTGCGCTGCTGACTCATGTGCGCAAGCATGGTAGCTGTAATAATGTCGTGTCCACCGGGAGTCTCCTCAAAGTATTCGATGAGGCCTTACAACCTCCGTGACTGATGGAGAGGAAGCTTAGAATATTGATATGCTACTGAACATGCGTCCGGGACACATTGCACAAGTACTTGAACTTGTGCGCACGAGCAAAAAAATCGAGCAGAAAAGTTGAGCACATGAGCAAGAGCACTGAGTATTTTTTATGGGGGTGATTGGTGTCCTACCAAAGTCAGTTGCCTATGGAAGCCCGGACGTTCATGCTCTGTTCATGCTCCCCCGGATCAAAATTTTAAACTCGGCAGATCGGCAACATGCCTAAGTAATTAGATAATTCTGTTATATACTAGACCTCCCGTCACCACTTCAGCTGAGTATCTGCCACATTGTCAGATTACGACTTTGCTGATGATATCTGATCTTTATTCTTGTTCAGCTCATGTTGGTGTTTTTTATCCCCCACTCGTCCGTCGCTTCAACCTTGAATTTAAATAGACCGCAAGCATCCTCACCGCCAACTTTCTCTATCTCCTTCACCACCTCTCCTACCTCGGTCTCCAATTCTGTGCCGCCAACTCCACCTCACCTGGATCTTCCAAGGCTGCACCTTCTTGCTCCATGTCTTCACCTCCTCAATGCAATGCGAACCCCTCGTTGCGCGCTTCTTCGAATGCAACTTAACTCCGTCGAGATCTATCTGCGCAGGTTCAACCCTGGCGGAAACTCCGTTGCATGTCACTTCTCCCTCGGTCTCTTTGCCCTTCCACACCTGCACAACTTCTGGACCGTCCTCACCTGAGGAGTCACCTCGCCAGGTCTCACCACCAACTTTATCTGTGGTCGACCAGTCTCTTACTCCGCCCAGGTGACACCACCCCTGCGCTCGATGCACTCCTCCTCTCATCCCGCCCACTGCGGCGGCTCACCGTGATGTCATTCGACGCAGGCCCGCATCCAGCACTCATTGCGGGAATAGCGATGCGGCTCCCCGCGCTCGAGGTGCTGCACGCTGTCATGCTCGTACGACACTCTAGCCATGCAAGTTCCCCTTCACTTCTAGTTATGTTGGGGGTAGGGTCTATTCGCCAATGTCCCCCTTTCTTCTCCTCTCGCATGCATGATCGACCTATCCACACGACAGGAGCTCCTCCTCGATACGGCACCCTCGCTGAGCCAATTTAAAGCATTCCACTACCTTACATTTATGGCTCCTGGAACGCTCATGTCCGAGAATGAATTCGAGATTGTGACAGGGCATGTCCAACGCTAAAGACCATCATTTCATATGGGGGTGCATCGACGGACGGTGAGCATCTCTGCAGGACATGTCGTGAGGTGACATGCGAGGGGCAATGTCCAGAGACCTAGATGGGTGGCGTGCGGTGAGCCGGATGCCCGGGACGGCTCCGATGTGACTGGGCGAGCGGCATGCATGGTAGGATTACCCACGCCCCTGAATACATGAATAAAACCACCCTTGCTTGGGGTATATTCCGATCACAGGTGGTGTCGGGTGAGATCTCACGCAAGGTATTAAATTGAGACAAGTCGACTACCACTGGACGATGGTGTATCAGTACCTCTATACAACAGAGTTATCTGATTACTTAAGCATGCTGCCGAATCTGCTGAGTTTGAACTTTTGATCCGGGGGAGCATGAACAGAGCATGAACGTCCGGGCTTCCATAGTTGCCTGAAGCAGTAATATTTAGCACATAGTTTGAGTTCGAACGAGCGCAGCTGTCCGGCTTTCTATACGTCACAAAAATCTCACGAAAATTGTGCCCACGTCGTAATGAGTTACCTCAAGATGCAACTTGCCGAAATTGCTCCTCCTAGCACTCCTCCTCTGGGACTTAATATCAAACAATCCTTCAAGGTTTACTGCCAGACCCAGATTCTCGTGATCGCTGTCTGCGTGCTAATCCAACTCGGCAGCCTCCGACTACTGTTCTAGACAATCCTGTTGACAGTCACACATTTCTCGTGTGGTTAGTCCAGCATACAACCCTGCGCCAGCTAGCTCCGTGGCCCATCTTGTAGACGAATATTTAGATAGCGTTCTCGCTAGCCACGCACTCACAAAGCCTGCTTTCGCAATGCATCCCATCGTACGTTTTTCTTGACTCTCGATTTGAGATGCACAGATTCATCGTATTCGTTAAGTTTTTTCTCCCTGACGGCCAACAGCAATGTTGAGTGATGAGGAATTCAATCCGATGGTCAAACAAGAGCCTTCGGAGGGTGGGGGTGACGATCAGACTACTCGTGGGAGATACAAGAATCCTCGAAAACGTTCCTGCGGTGGTGGCTCATGCACGAAACCTGTCAAGCGTATCAAGGATGGAGAACAGGACAGCGATGGGAAGCGGCAGTGTGATGTGGAGTCGGAAGCTGCTGTCAACGATGAGATGGAAAGTAAAAGGTATGAGCATGCTCATGGAAGCGCCAGCACACTCAACCAATTGGCACAGATCGGGGAGTAACCGGTGACCCAGCCAGTCTATCTGGTGAGACGCTTCAGGAACACACTGAGAAGGCGGGTAAAATATTGAAGTCTGAACGCATTCTTGAATGGGTGAACTCTTGTTCGCTTTGGCCCCTCCATAACGCCCTGCGTAACTGGATGCATGATTGGGGTCCGGTACTTATGGTGTTGCTCAAGTGTGGTCTGAAAAGGCTGGGGTACTATGTGGGTGGTGAGATCCAACTGTATGGCTGAGGGGACTGATTCATGAGCGTCTATCCCAGGCTGAAATAGTATGTGTTTGACTCGGCATGCCGCTAACACAAGGGGCGAATAAGTTGTACCGCAAAGTCGCACACTGAAGCCTTTCCTCATACTTGGTGGCTGCGCCGGATTGAAGTCGGACAGCACTCGTGCCACTATAACATCATCTTGCCGAGTCGTGCCAGCGAATGTGTAGCGATGCAACTATTTTGCACTTTAATCACTCGTTCAAACCAACCATAGCTAGCATTGATCACCCTCACGAATCCAAATCCTTGGGAGCGACAGCTGGCCCCACTGTCGATAAATAAAGAGTCCCATTGAAATATCCTATCTTTTACAGCGGTGTTATCTTTCGTTCAGAGCGAAAGCGAAGTTTAAATTGCATTTACGGAAAGGGCAGCCTCGAGTCTGGCAACCATCCGCTGTGTCCTGGGGATGTCGATCGTTCCAGGAATGGCCGGACCTGTCCAGGAAACACGGTCTGTTTGTAGAGGGGTGGAAAGATGACCACCTTCATCACAGTCAAAGCATGCCGAAGCGTTGCCACGAACACCCTTACAATGTAACAATGTTTGAGACCTGTAGTGCCTCAAGCAGTGTCCACGATCGACGAGCAGATCCTAGCGTCGAGAGCACAATCTAGATATGAATGAAGTGAGGACATGTCTGCAGGTAACGAGGAGCACGCATGATAATCGCCGATCAAGATGGACTTATGCATGAATTGCACCTCTGGCGTCGAGTAATGTGGGTTGACAGAGGGGTAGGGCTAAAAGGTTTGGAGCTCCCTTGACGTTACCGATTCCACCACGAGTATTGGTGGACGCAGACATGTTCAAAGTCCGGCGAACACAGGTGATGACAGGATCCATGATCGGTCTTGAAGACACTGCCCTGTGCGGGGGGGATATGGACGGTGGCATTTATACGGCCTCCCATCAGCGCTGGGACGGGCTCTGGTTTCTGAGTCACAAGAAGAATTTGAGGGGATACGACGTGGCGTTGGTGGGCTGTCGGATCCCCAAGACGATCCAAACCCTTGTCCTGGTCGCTACGGCATACTCGCACCTAAATTATTTGCAGGGGTGCTCGAGGTTGCATTCGCATTCCGTGCGTATCTGCCTCCGACCATTCTCTGCCTCCGCCATAATTGCCTTGAGGTCCGTGCTAAGGTACAAAGGATAAAGTAGAAACACACGCCGTGACGTAAGGACTACTGACCGCGGCGTCACTGAATGGATCTTCCATCCAGGTTTCACAGACTCGGTGGTTGGCATCGACGAGAGCGCCTGGTCAGCCTCGGTCGTGCTCGTCCGGAGAGAATTCGATTTCAGGGGTGCTCCCCTGTCGGCATCGTCCATGGCCAAAATCTCGTCTCCTGATGGTGGCTGTGGTGACGCTAGCGGACAAAGTAAAGGACTCATAGTTGGCGAATACGACCGCAATCGGCAGCCTACTTCCTTCCTCGCAGGACCGGGTGGCGACATACACGGTGAGTCCTTCGCAGCCAAGCTTTTTTGGTTGGGTATGATTAGGAACCGGGACATCTTGCAGTGCAAGTCAGTCCTTGTGCTTCTCCAGCGCTGCTTGTCCCAGCCTGTCGGATCTAGACACAGGCGAATGGGGTTTCCTGTCGAGCGCGCGTGTTTTGAAAGTCTGCGTACCACTCAAACAACAAGGTCATTGAGAATCCTTGGCTCGAGCAGCGCCTCCGTATTAGCAACCGTATAGCTTTGGATGCGATCTGCCAACTCGACCGCGTTGAAGTGCACGGCACCCATGAGTAGGTAGCACGCATTGTACCTGATCAGATACTTGAGAATGATTCGGGAGCACAACAAAACCAGCCGGTCTAGGAGTGATTTATTCTGATCGAAGACATGTTCAGGGGCATTGCAGGCAAGTGGTAAAGCGGACACCTCACAACAACAGATATTACGAGGAACATCAACTGGAGCAATTCATCAACGTCACGGACGAAACACGTGCATTAGCCTTTTTGGCTTCAAAAACATCCCTGATGGCTTGCATAGTCAGGCCGATGGTATTCGTGTTTTTGATCTCGAACGAAACGTGGCACAACCGTAAGCTGTATTGTCCTCGAGTCCAGGAGACTGTGTTACAGATATGCAGGGACGCGTATGGAATGGCTTGGTCTGGTCTTATAGTCCAGCTCCTTGGGCCGCAAGAAGGCGGGCCGCATCAAGTCTGAAGCGCTGATTACTGTGGGACTGCCGACCTTGATGACAGCAATATGACTGCCATCACCCAGATACCAACACGATGAGCATCAAAAATAGATATAGTTACGGAACAATGTGTCCCTCAAACCCATGCAGCTCCGAGACATTCAACACGATCTTCGGCGTCGTCCGATCGTTCCCTTTGATATGACTGGCCACTCGAAGCTCTTTCTTGGAGCGGTCAGATAGGCGTAGCGCCTGTGATATCCCCTGCTACACGTGCGTGAGCAGAGAAGAAAAGAGCACGGCAGTAAAAAAAAAAAAAAAGTGCACTGAGCTCATAGGGGTGGGATGGAGGAGACTTGAGTCGGAAAACAGGGGGCTAGTACAAAGAGACAGGTTGCTTAGTAGGGCAAATCCGAACGGAAGCAGGTGTTGAGAACGACGAATATGGGATCATCGGAGACACATCCCACTATAAAACGAGTGAAAGGAGTCCCATTATTCTGTAGTACAAATCAACACCAGGGTGAAGCACGTGGTGGTCGACCGTACCTCAGGCTTATTGCGCCTGACTGGGAGCGAATAATTGGTTTCGAAGACTCTCAGCCCCACGTCTCCACGCTCTCGAACGTAGAGATGCTCAAGTTGAGACCGCGAAGTTTGCGACACCAATGGCACTGAGCAACCACGATGCTGTGTCTGTGGCGGCTTGCCTGGCAAGCGTTAATGTTTGGTGGCTCACCTTTTTCGGACTGGCCGGGAAGTAGAAAGCACCACCATGCGCACGCTCCGCCCTAGTGTAGGACCAATCTGCCGAGGATTTGCATCTTTTGATTCCTGAAGCGAGGTCATGGTGGGGGTGGGATGGAAGGGAGAGTGTGGGCGAGAGTGCGAAGCGCTCTCCGGCCGAGGCAGAAGCCTGAGCTGCCACTGTGGGTGTGCTGCTCGGAGGCAGGAAGACTCGCAGATGTTGGGTAACCGAGAGCGTGTACCTCAGACCCGGGGGGAAAGAGCTCCAAGAGCTGGAATGGGCAAAGGCAAGCGGCAAGCCCGCCGAGGCGGACGGGCGATGCGGTGGAGACAGATGGAAGCGGCCTGCTTACGTTGCCCGTCAAGGCGTGCGTGACTGTGGCTGCGCTCGAGCCTCGCCGCACCGGTACAAGCGACAATTGACCCTCTGTGAATTGCCCAGCCGAAGGGAGTTGACTGGCCTCAGTATGGCGCCCACAAGCAAGAGAAAACAGGCCTCTGATAGTGTGAGTTGGATCTGAAAATTTCTTCCCGCGTCGTATACTCATGCGTCAAATTCCAAACGACTCGGATAGCAGACGCAACAGCACCAGGACTCCCCCAGCCACCTGCTAGACAAAAGAGAGGTCCAAATAGTAGAACAGTTAGATCCCCAGGTACAGGAGAACTGGCGGGTCCAGAGAAGCGTGCGCCAATCTTTATTGGGATACACCATTCTAGATCTGGTGGAGCGAACTTCCAACCTTGTATTTGGGACGTGGAATTCGCGCCCTTTAAAGACCTCCCACATCAAGATATTATACGAGTCATTCAAGCAAGAAGGATTGGAACGGTTTGACGAAAAATCAGTTATTCCTATCGTCGTCAAGAAGAGTTTGGTGGACATCTCCTGTCTCACCCAGGATATTTCGGATATCAAAAGAATTCCTGAGTTCAAGTTTTCCGAAGGTATTGACAAAGGTAACACACCGATCAAGTGTGCAGGAGGCAGACATCGATTCGAAGCCCTCAAACACTACCTACAAGACATCAAGGAAGAAATCGAGGCAGTGGAAACAAAGCGTGGCCGAATTGAGGCAATTCCAGATGATACTCTAGGCGCAGACGACATCACCTACTTTAATCAGGAGTCTATCCAGGAGCTACAACGACTTGGTGGCTTACTACGTTATGGAGGCCAGTGGTTAGTAGCAGTCTACGATGAGAGTAAGTCGACTGTTGCGTTAGTCCCATCCACTCTCATTTTTCCCCTGAAAGCCACGCTGCTTGCACATGGAATCGAACTCGCTCAGTACCTGAGTCGAAATGAAAGGCGACACGTGTACATGGAGACCGATGAAGAAAGGGTCATCATGGAAATTCAGTTTCTAGCAACACTCTCAGAAGACAAGAGAGCACAGCGGTTGAAAGAGATGCGGGCTCGTAATTCCTCGAAGAAGGCAAACCCATTGATAGCAGTCATCAATTCGGAGCCGGCTTTCAAAGCGACGGAATTCCTCGTCAACCGCAGCTCACACTTTCTCGACATGCCGGAGATGAATTTGCGGTGGCTGTATGAGCATCTTTGTGGGGTTCACGGGGGCGTGAGTGCTTGGTCTAGTTTTTTCTCCCCCAAACCATTGACTCGCATGTACTGCAGCTTATGTGCTCGGCCATCGTAGCCATGGCACAACGACTTGACCTCTGTCTTACGGACGTGGTTCTTAAAATGGAAGACGTAGATGAACTCCTCAAAAAACCAAACGACGATAGGGCTTTGCAATTCCAGACGCAGATGAAAAAGCTTCGCGGTGGCAGGATGGCGGAGGTGCTGCAAAAGCTGCTTCCGGCAAGCTTCTTTAGCACAAGTGTGGTGTTTTGAAGTTTGACGTAATTCTTCACATAGGAAATCCTCGACATCATCGATGACGCATGGAAAGGCATCCAAAAATCGGCATTGGATGCCATTGGATGTATGGCGGACTATGACTATGCGTCCGCATATGAACAATATGTTTCAGAAGCAACAGACGCCCTCCTGAAACATTTCGAAGACCCAGAGGTCCGACGCCGAGTCGATGTATCGCACCACTCTATCATAGATGCTTTTCCGGCAAAGTTCAAACTTGTCACCTTTGATGACACAAATCCGACCCACGGACTACCGTTACTCACGAGAAGTCCCATTGTTGCACTGGCACGTCACTTCAAAAGGATCCCCTTAACGCTGGCGGAGGTATGCGCTTCTCACCCTCAGTCTCTGCACAACTTAATCAACAGGCAGGTATCGCGATGGTTTGATCCGATGGTGGATTACATGGTAACATTTGCTAAATCCTGGTGTTCACCTTCATACACCCAAGCAGCGATGGAGGCAGTTGTGCAATATGATTGTCTCACAAAGAATTGCCCGGGCGGCGCGCTGGTACACCCTTCCAGTGCCACCATCTTCAACCCAAACTAACATTCATGTGCAGCTTTTGAGCGCTATACTCGATGAGTATGCCGCTGCTCTCTGTTTGGAGGTGGCGTTACCCAGCTACCTTGCATCTCACACTCAGAGAGTTCAGACGGCAAAGGAAATGAGCCAACTCCTCCGTCCAAGTCCAGACAAGAATTCCACGCAGGATCAAGTGGACGACAATGCAAAAGAGAAACCATCCAGACGATCGAAGCAACTGTCACAGGAAGAGATTGAAACAAAGGCTCGCCAGGCCTCACTCCAAGCTCCGTGCGACTTGTTGGCGAAAGCTATGACCGCTTCCTGCAAACCTAGAGAGGCAGTCCCGCTAAAACATAGGCTTAATAGCAACATTCAAGGAGTAAATCTTCTCGTTCATTCTTCGTGGAATTGGCAGAGCATCTCTGTGAATTCTCGCAGCAGGGATTTCCATAACATAGCCGGCGCTGCAGTTTTAGAATTCAACATCATCGCAGAGTATCGAGAAGACCTCATTCAATCTGTACCAGCCGCCGCAAAACTTCGCTCCACCCTTGCTACACAATTCCAAACCTATGCGAAGAAGCCGTCCAGCATGCTTGTCCGACGGGGTGGGGAGCCTTTTGCACCACCACAATTTTCTTTTCCGGATCTCATCTCTAACCCAACCACAGACGAGCACTTCACAATTTCTGATGCCTTAATCTCTTGGACATTGTATCAAGACAAACAAAGTGATAGAGGAATGGTTCAGAAGGTCGTTTCGGCGGTGGAAAAGTGTCCATTAGCTTGGCGGGATCCCACAAACACAGGCGAATCCAAGTCTCCCGAAATGAGTCCGGAAGTGCAGGTAGCCTTAAAAGAGCTCGTACTGGTAAACACCATTCGCGGTCCAATTTAAAGACCTTGCTAATAAACGATTATAGCAACTGGAAAAGAATGCGCATCGAAAACGCTCAGGGGACTTTACGAGTGATTTAGAAGCTGATGGGGGGCAAGACGTTTGCCTCGGTATCACCTTCCGTGGCTGCGATGCGAAGACTCTTCTTCCAAAAGGAAAAAGTGCGCTGCGTCCTAGTATCCAAAGGAACACACCCAGGCTATCGGAAAAGGTTCCCGTGGTTCCAGAAGAAGAAGAGGACTCGGAATTGCAGAGAGACGAAGATCCGACTATGCGGACCACTGAAGGAACGGCAGATCCGCAGGTGGCTCTCGTCCAGGCTCTGCCTCCGACCCAGGAAATTCACTCTCCTTCGCCACCAACTTCAGAAAGCGATAGTTCCCGGAATCCCTATCCTCCAGCCCAGCGGCCTGCTCCATCTCCTACTCGGATAAGTCCCCAAATGCGGACCCCACCTACTTCTACACCCGAACGCATCGCTTCCGCAACCACACTGCTTAAGCGGCAACGTGACCCTGGTGACGTTAAGCAGTTGCTTGGTAGCATACATGCCGCTGACATGACACGCATGCCAGGGATTGATCTTGAACAACGCAAAAAGCGAAGCAAGGAACCTGTGAAATTTAAGCAGTCTTGAGAGAGTTGTGGGTTACAACCTCATTCACAGAATCACCTTGCTTGACAAGGTTTCTGTCGCACCCAAAAATCGTAGGAAATGTAACCCCTGTTTTACCTGACGTAGCCATGTCTGAATGAGAACCGTACATAGTGGCTGAACAAACTCCATAAACATCTACGTAGTTCTGTTGTCTCGTCCAGTTTTATATGGGAAATGGTGGAAGGAGATGCGTCTGTCGCGCGGATGCAGCACGCACGGGAGTCGGAGTCCTAGTGTTGTGCACAGCCCGGCTCGGCTTTGGACGGCTCGGGCTTGTGAAAATTATGGGACGAGCCCTCACGAACAGCTCGGGCTTGGCCCAGGCTCGGCTCCGGCTCAAGCCCCGGCTTGTCTGTGTGTAGGGTCCTAGTCTGATATCAATCTGATGTTCATGAGCGAACGAAATGGAACCATCAGGGGATGTCGAGGACGATGGCATGGAGCAGAGGAAACTGCAAGAAGCACCAGAACGAATCAGAAGACAAGTGGAGTGCACAGAAGAGGAGGACTTACCAAAGTCACTCCCAGACGATCCAGAGGACCCGGACCATGGAATGGATGTATGAGACATCGTCCAGAGTTCAGGGAAGTCCCCAGAACGTCCCCATTCCATTCCTTGTCGACCCAGACACGCAGAGTTGAGGTCCTGGCCCACCTGGCCATCTTTAGGACTTGACTGAAGAAGCGAGTGTCGGAGGCGATTGGGAGTGCAGAAACGGTGCGGATAGTGTCGTAGGTAATGGGCAAGGGTACCGTAGGACAGAATAAGCGAGCGTCGAGCACTACGGGTCGAAACGGCTCGAAACGAGCGTGCTAGCTGAAGAGCACGCGAGTCAGCAAGAACGCTGAAAACAGGAGAACTGGGACTTACCTAGGCAGTCCACAGCGTCCCACAAGCCATTGGAACGTCCTGAGAGCGACAGAGACGAGCAGGTCGAAAGAACGAACCTGCAACGTCGAGATAAGCCACCAGGAGGCCCAGAAGGGCAGAACTACTCACCATGTCAAACTGGATGCGAACCAAGCGAAACGGTCGCAGATGGCACATCCACAAGCACCATGGAACGTCCCCGAGACGTCATAAACGAGCGCGTCGTCTTAACGAACACGATACGTCGAAACCAGGAGCTAGAGAGAGCTGAAGGCGAGGAGAACAAGTCAGAAGGGAACGCGAACCAATAAGTCGATAAAAACGAGATGAAGGTTTCAAAAGACCAATTGGATGTACAGGATGCGATTCAAACCGATCCGGCGTCGAAACGAAGTCTCCACGGCGAGTTGAAGGTCCAGAAGGTCAGGAGAAGGTCCAATCGAGTCGGAAGCGATCGAGGGTGAACAGCAGCGTCGGAACGATCGGAAACGATTTGGATACGATGTAATAAGCCACAGAAAGGATTGCGCAACGAGCGGTGCACGCCACGAGTCGATACGACTCCTGATGCGACTGCCAGCTAGTCAAGAAGGTCAGCAAGAGCAATATGCACGAAATGCAATAGCGCACGTACCTGGGCCACCCAAACTACTCCTCCATGACCCAAAGAGACCTCGACACCATCCGAACCCGCTGCATCGTCGAGGACGATTGAAAATGCGACCTAAAAGGGTTAGGAAGCACCAAGGAAGCAAGATCGCTCACCTTATGATACGGTCGCTTCAAGACAGAGAAGGACGTATCAGATGCGCAATAGAGAGCCTAGAGAAGTCATAGAAGTGGTCAGTACACACCCGACACGAGCAGGACGCACCAGATGTCATGCAGAGCAGCAAGCGCGCACTGATCACAAGCAGGTGAGGCCCGAGCCACGACTTCCGTATATAGACATCGCTCGAGCGCAGGACTTCCCAGTCTCGTCCCCGACCTTCTAGGTCACAAAGCGCTCCTTACCCGGTGACAGCTGAGTTTCAATCGTATGTCAAAAAACATGTAAGGTTCAGTCGCGCGTTTGTGCCCTAGACGTCGATAGACGGACTGGTACATCCGGTAGTGGCGCAAGTGGGGTGAGCAGCTTCTGACGACAATGTGACTTCTGTCCAATGAAATAGCCTGTGTTTTCCCTTTGGAAATTGATTATGATATTATTTTGTTCAATCATTTGCTTCTGATTGTGAAATCCAATCAAGAATTACCTCGTCCTTCTGAAATTGATACTGGCTGGACGTTTCAAACACAACTGTTACGATTTCATCTTTTTCTTTCTTTTGAAACCTTTGCCTTGCTCCTGCTCGGACTCTATTTCTTTTCTTAGATATGCGCGTTCCGTAAAGGCTCCGATTGTGCCTTCCTCTGCTGGCCTTCCGTCCTGTCCATTGATCTGTATGCTTCTTCTTTAGTCACGGTGACTCATTACTTACACCGATGTCACCTTTGGAGCCCTGTCTCTTTCTGCTTCTTGCGGATCAGCAATCTTCTTCGCTGATCCTTTTACCCTTTACCCTATGTGACTCATTCCTGATGGCTTCCCTTTGTGTTACCGTCGATCCCTATTTGATACTTAGTTTGACTCACTTCTTTCAATTGCTGCTTGAAGAATCGATCCTTTTCATATTTAAGCTGTTGATACTCCTACTCTCCAGCTTAGATCTTCCTGAATATCATCTCTTCGCTCACCTCCTCTTGTCTCTGAGCGTGTGCTCATACTTGACACTGAATCCCCCAGTTGTCCACCTTTGTCGCCTCTGATTCTTCCTCACGTGGACTCACGCCTTCTGTCTCCTGGTCACGCAATTTGACCTTATAGTCCTTTTCGTCAGGACTCCTTCTGAGCATGTGCTCACTCATTGTCCCGACTAGCCAACTCGGTGTAGTCATTCCTCATCCCGTTCTAAGGTTAACCTACCTGGTGTAGTCTAACCTTCATCCTTGGTGAGCCAAGATACCCTTTCAGGACCACGCTCATATCTCTACCAGAGGCTAGCATAATCCCACCAGCGTCTCATCTCTCGGTTCAACTGCTCCAATCTTTCGTCCTCTCCCGCCGTATCTGCCAATTGCGTAGTTTGGAAAATCTTGTCTTTGAAATCTCTCAATAAATTGCTTGTTTCTCCCCCTTTTCTGTGTGAGAGAGAAATGCATAGATTGAACATGTTTATTAAATCGTCCCTTTGGAGGAGTCGCGATGTCTATGAGAACGACAAGAATGGTTTGACCTTGTGAGCAGTAATCTGTGCAGGCATACGCGGGGGTCACTGGTAATTGATGACGTTTGACTGCGCAAGTGATCGTGTTCTCTTCCCAAACTGTAATTCAATAGGGAGCTATTGGAATTACATTGGGGTCGAGTCCTGGAAGAGGGAAGCCCTTGTTTGGTCTAACTTTACTCAGATGTAAAGAGGTTCCGATAGTTCAATTTCTCCGGTAGCATTGGATTTCAAGAGGTGAATCTTGGGCCGTCACAATGTCTACAATTGTTCCTCGCGCGCCATTGAAATTGAACACGACAAACTGTTCTCAGGAAGAACAAGAAGGTCAATCCCTCAGCCTGCAAATCTTTGTCTTTCTGATAACCAATGTCTATCAAGCAACACCCATCTTTCTGGATGGCCCGTACACTCAGACCCTGCACGTTCTGCTCTTTTGGACATGGCAGACAACTTTCGCGCTGTGCCGCTTGCCGCATCATATGATTGTCATCAAAATCTGATCGAACCATCAGCGTACCGGCGGAAACATCTCCAAAATGCTCTTGTTGAGATCCATTCTTGCCTAAGCCACACATCTTTCAAACGAAGACTCATTCACTGCTGAAATTGACACCGTGCATGTCCTTCGCCCTCGCCCTCCTCCCATCACTCCGTCTGGAGGCAAGTGCAAACTGCCTGCAACATTCCAATCCCCCGCTTCGTGTCCACGTCTTACATAATCCAATCGTACGCTCTTCACGTTCGCGTCTATGTTTTTCACACTCAAATCCATCCTTTTTGATCAAGTCTCCCTGTGTGAACTACATTTCTAATATATAAAGTACGTGTTGCCGGCAGCATGCGTCCAACCATGAAACCACCATTAAAATTGAGGCAAGACGCACATAAGTAGAAGTATGGAGACACTGAAAAGAGTGCATATGGGTGAGACGCGAGGCGAGCGACGCAATAATGCTTTATGTACATAGGTCCGAAGGAAGCACTCGTAATTAAAAGAATGGTCATGATGCCCTTTTTGCTGGGCTTGTTATCATCAGTCTCTGTGTTCTCCTTGTTGTGGTCAGGCATGGCTGTTTTCTTCGAACCGTGCTTCTTGGTAGGCGCTGCCATGGCATTTTTAGAAGTAGCCATAATACACAGAGGTGGACAGTGACTCGGAGGACCACCAAGACGACAAGATGCTGAAGCCTGCGCGAGTTCAAACTCAGACAAGGCTGCTGAGACATGCCGGCCGACATTAGCGAAATCCGCTTTCGACTTTGCGAAACGGATTTCGATATTTTAAAGTCGAAATCGATGTCCAAATCAACCCCAAATCGGCAATCGAAAACAGGTCCGAATTCCCCTATTGTTGGGACGATTGTAGATGGGTACGATGAAGATTCACGGAGCAAAAGGATGTGTTGCCATACTGATATGTATGGCTTGGCTCACCCTCAAAGGCATGACATGGCGTGACTCATGTTAGATGGACCTTGTATTGTTACAAATACGCAAAGTTGCTATATGTTAGATTGAGTTACAGATGGTATGTAGGCTGGAGAGAATGAAGGAAATCATGGATGTCTAGCACCTCCTCACCCCTGTCAAATATATCACCCTGTGCCAAATAACGCCTGTACTTGAAGATAGTGTTGAGCTCGAATCGGGCCAGCACTGCGTTGGCGATCTTACGTGCCAAAGTGAGCGTCAGCGACGTTTGAACGAGGCCACACTTGGCGACATAGGAACTACTGTGGGCAACCATGCCACAAAGGGCGACCAGCGAACGTTTGTAGAGCTCTGTGGGCTGGGGTGAGTCAATGGTGACAATTAGGTTTGGCGTGACTCACTGCGTGACCTGGGCAGAATCGTCAGGCCGATGACGATCCTACACAGCGTTTCCAACGTGCCGCTGTGGACGTCGTTCGTCACCTTGTCCCCCCGCATGCGATCAATGTACCTCGACAGCTCCGTGAGGTGCATGGTATCGAGGTTGAAAAAGTGGCCGCCACGGCAGAATCCGGCCACGGGCGTGAACACCGTATGAACTTGACCAGGGGGCATGATACTTCAACAAGGAGATGAGCTAGAATGCAACAAAGGCGGTGTGAAGACTTACAGGAGGTCGCCAGGCCCAAGGTGGACAGTTTCACAGACAATCCTACCTTTATTTTTCAACAGGGAGCCCTTTGGGTCAGTGACCGACTCCACCAGTGGCAAGAGCTGGGTCCTTGCACCCTCCTTGAGTCCAACGAGGACCCAGTTCTTGTAGCCGGAGATCACAGCCACGAAGGTAAGTGCGCCGTCCGCATCGTGATGTGGAGTTGTCATTATGGCGGCGTGATGACAAAGTGCCCAAGAACGCACAGTCCACACATCTGCCGGGATCCTCTCGCCGTCGATGGAGGCATGTTCTTGTGTCTGTGCCCAGCCTAGGGTGAGACCATCATCAAGTTTCCTGCGGCATGGTGAGTCAAAGGAGCTGAGATGGGGAATGGACACTCACTCAAAGGGGGTGGGCGCATTGAGCTGCGGCAACGGGAAACCCAAC
Organism: Royoungia palumana; assembly: GCA_038089855.1. NCBI lineage: Eukaryota > Fungi > Basidiomycota > Agaricomycetes > Boletales > Boletaceae > Royoungia > Royoungia palumana. The sequence continues at coordinate 15,222 of JBBPLQ010000078.1, read as the reverse complement.
ACGACACGGGACACGTTGATGTCGTTGATCCCATCAAGGAATTCTCTTACCGTCGAGGTGACGTGCGGGTTCTTGGAATCCTCTATGCGCTTCGCCATGTCTAGACGCTGTGAGTGTGAATTCTACAACTGCTTAGCGTGACTCACCGTGTGCTTGTACCGGCCGGTTGGGAATGATCCCAAAATGCTCCTCCAGGTCCTCTGCGCAGAGCTGGAATCCCTCTGTGTCAACATAATCGCGGATGACGACACTCTTGTTCTTTGAGAGCGACTCGCGAGCGGCCCGCCAGAGATCGGCCTTGGGGATGGTCTTGTCCAGAAACATGGCCAAGGATGAGTTTGGGCCTGCTTCTGGCAAGGTTGACAGCTCCTGTGCATATCTTGCTTCGTTGTGTAAAAGGTTGTATTGTTTACCGCTTTTGCCGAATGCCGGCAGGAATGGCAAGACCGTTTGCTGACCGCTTGTCCACAGAGTGCTTGCTGCACCGTCGTCGACTTGGACTCCACGGATGTTGTAAACGAGGTTTCTTGGGTCGTGTTCTAACTCTGTGCGCCTGTGTTGGTCACTGGGAGCAGGCAGGGATGACTTGGGCCTCTGGTCTGTTGGCTGGCTAGACCTTTTTGGAAATTTGCTATGAATAACATCAGCAAATCACATCAATGCGTGGAGATGAGCTCACATGCGAATCATCAGCGGTCGAGCCTGTGGCATGGGCTCTTTGAGGGGCGACTCGACCAGGAGCTCCTCTTGTACAGGTGGTACGAGTGAATGCGAGGGAGAGGGTGTCATTTGTGGTGGTGGGGCTTGATTGGTCTTGGGTGTGTTGGCAGTCAAGTCGGGTTGGCGTGACTCACCAATGAAAAATGTTGCGACCGGCGGTATTATGGTGCTGGGGGTGATGAGGAGCTTCAGAAAGTTTGATATGTTTCCTACTCACCTATAGTGTGCTAAATCCAGATCATCCTTGAGCTCCTCCTCCTCCTCCTCCTCGTGAGTCACGCTCTGTTCTGCGTGACTTTGATCATGGGCTGTGATGGGCGCTTCCAAAATACCGTGCATGTGGTCGTTTTCAGCGTATTCCATGTTGGTATTTCCTTGGTCCTCCTGAATGACTTCAGAATCCCTGGAGGTGGTCAGCAGCATAGATATGATCTTGTCAGAGAGACGCACATCTGTTGAGCATCCTCTTCTTCCCTGGGATGGCTACGTGTGCCATTGTAGGTGTAACACAGCGCAGGGTGGATGGTGTGACTCACCCCTCATTGACGTCACTCTCGTCATCATGTGCAAGCCTTCGACACCTTCTCCTCTGCAATGAAGTATTTGTTATTATTGGACACGATTCCCTGCTGTCGTCCTCGTTGTCATCTTTGTCGCTGCTAGGTTGCAGTGTTAACCTTTTGTGACGTTGTTATTTGAAACATGAAAGCGGCCAAGATGGGCCCACCTGGATCGTTTGCGAAGACACATCCCATGCAATGGCTTGGCTGGGTTAGGTCCGTGACTCTCTTCCTCGGACGACTCGATACGGCGGGCTCGCCTTGTGTACTGCCATTAGTGACGGAGATTAGGAGATGATGGTTAGCACTCACAAACGCAGCGTCCGGGTTCTTAGTTTCACCCCCTCGTTGGGTGACTCGCGGTCAGACTTGAGCGAGAAAGAAGATCTATCTGTGCAGATCCTGTCCCACTCCTCTTTCTCTGGGGCGCTGTCTTCCTTGCCTTCGGATATAAAGTCTTCTGATTGCGTGGTTTCCCTTCTGTGGCATTGTCAGCGGTTTGTCAAGGACAGAGTGCGTTCTACTCACTTGCGTTTCCTCATGTCTGAACCTGACTCCTCGTCATCCTTTAGTTGATCATGCTTTCGTGCACTGTATGGCTGTAAACACATGTGCGAACAAAAAAAAAACAGTAGAAGGTACTCACTTGTACCTCTTTTGATATTGCACATTCCGTACCCGGTATGCCTCGCGCGCCGCACCTTGCCTGGATGGATTCTTAGCGAAAAACGCGCGAAATACATGATCAAATAACTTACAAGTTTTGACGTCGCCGTTGTTGACGGATGCGTGCTTGTTCACGGGCACGCTCACGCTGAAGAGCTTAGTTCAGAGAGAAACCAGAAAAGAAGCATCAATGGCTTACCTGCTCTGGGCTCATCTCCAACATCCTCTTCCCCATGTTTATGACAAGAGAGTAACTGGATGATGGTGAAGTTACGAGAGACGGGCTTATGAAATGGAGTCGCGAAGTGTTGCCGTGATTTGCACGTGACTCGTAGAGGTGGACGTGGACGTGGATGTGGATGTGGACACGGTGAAATGTTTTAGGCAAACAATATTTAACATACCAAGCGTGCCGTTGAAGATGTTGGTCAGACCAGTGGTGGCCGTCGGGCTAAGCGTGACTCATGACAAGTACATAGCTGCTTAAAGTACCACGCGCTTAAACGCAGCGCTGTGGGTATGTATATCAGGAACACAATGGCCTCTTTTTGGACTTCCTGTGGTCGATCGAGACTTGTCGAGATCGACACCAATGAAAACATGACTCAACTTAAGCTCACGTGACTACCTACTTTCCCAGATTCCGAGCACATTCAACATTATGCAACGCCATATCTAACGTCAAAACGTTGTTCCATTGTTGCATAGTTTCATGAACGATGTCTACGGACGTCACAGAATATGGTGCGCACAATGACACATTTTGAACATCACGTTTGGCACCGAGTATCATCATTTCTGGCACCGAGCATCATCATCATGTCTAGCAATGAAGCTGATGGGAGAATTATAGTTGGCGCCATGAATGAGGTTTATGGGCCTCAGGAACGCATTCAGCGTTCTACAAATCATTCCTGACGCCATATATGGCACCGAGCATCAGATGACGTGATGCTCGGTGCGATGAATGGTGTTCACAAACGCCCTTCAGGACACGCGCAGCAGTTGACATCAAGCTTTCCATTCATGATGTTCCGTAGACGTTGCGTGCTGCGCTCATGCAATTAGTGATCGACATTTCCTAGAAGTCAGTGAGAAAGGGTGCAGCACGACTTGCACAAAACCGAACCCAACCAATAAGAACGAGGATTCCACCTGTTAGTGTTGTATACCAGAGTAACAAATGAACTGAATGTCCCACTGGAATGGCTCAATGAGAATAGATGCACTTGCTGCATAGACGACCAAAAAGTGAGGGAGACCTTGGAGAGGAATGATCAAGAGAACTGCGTGCTTTTAAATACGTGTGACATGCAATAAGCGTTGATGCACCTGAGCCGCTGACACATATCATTCCTATTTCAGCCCAGCACACTCACGAATGCGTACTGCAAGAGTTCCGACTCCACCTTGACCGCTCACACTGTGCGGTACCCCATACTGCGCAGCTCATAGTTAATGTCCATGACAGACACTATGGGTGGTGTAGACGAGGTGGTTGGATCATACACGAAGAAATTGGGCTAGAAAAGGTTGGGTCCCCTATACGAGGTGGAGCCATAGACGCCAAACGAACTTCAGACTGCATCGATCAGACGATTAGCATATCTGAACAGGTATTATTAGGTAACGGTTACTGGACGCAAGCATAAAACGCCACCACCTGATGAATGGACGTGATTCGGAGAGTCAGAGCTCCAAGGTTGCCATGCGATCCAATACCTCTGACATCGTCGGGCACCGAAGTGAATTCTTGGCTATCAACTCCCTTGAGATGTCAGTGATGAATGTGGTATATGCGCGCGATCCGCGATCCAATCAGAGTCACCCGGCCCGTGCACCAAAGTGACATTCGAAATGCCAATATGGCTACTATATTGTAGATAGTTCAACGACACATTCTGAATATATCGCTGGATTATACGAATACGATAGCATGTGAGCCCCTCCTGCGCTCCCTGAATCCTCTGTACCCCATCCACAATCACATGTAGGTCCAAACCCACTCCCTCGCATTCTCCTCTGTAGATGTAAGAAACCATTTTGGAAGCTCGTTACGGCAGGGTGTCTTCTCTCCAAAGAGCAAGTTCCATACTCAATTATTCCTAAAGCTTTGACGCGACTACCCTACGGACCTGCGACCCAGATAATTTTGTAAAGTCCAAAGTCCTTTTGATCTCGACTCTTATATCTTCCGCTATACATTCCTCGTATCCTCCCTCCACGCACACCCTTCCATTCTTGCATTGCCCTCTCCCCGAGCCAAGAGGCTCTCTTTGACATCCTGGTCTGTTCTCTTTCCTTTTTCTGCCCAATCTTTCAAACATTACCTTATCTGCTGCAAAGTCGAAGTTCAGCGTTCCTCCTCCTTTGAAAAGCTCCAGTCCGACTTACAGTTCTACCGTATGTTCTAGCAACCTATCCTCATTCCCTATGAAGCTCGTGGTAATCTCGTCCTGAGCGATGTCTATCTGCCTGCCAACTTCGCCTGCAGGAATACGGGTCTCCATTGATATTGTCCTGGCATTCTCTGCTCGCAATCATATACTCCAGAATTCCCTTGCTCTAGGGTCGTTCCGAAAGCTGGTCCATTTATTCCGCACCCTATTCAGTCATACCCACCGGTGAGCGGCAACTTGTCAATCAAGGACTCTATGAGGTACGCCACATGCCGCATGACCCTCAGCACCATCTCATCCTATTCAGGGAATGGGGACTTATCCAAACTCAACATCACGAGCGATTGCCTCTCAGGTGTACACTCTACCTAACCGGGACGACATTCTCATGACACTCAATAGTATGGAAGTTCTTCAACGATTTGCTCATTTCCCAGACCAGCGATATGCAGGTGACCCGCGTGGATGAAATAGCCGACAGACGCATTGCATTCGTGGTACGCCTGTAAAACTTGAGAAAGACCAGCCATCTCGGGCCGCGGAGTTGTGCTTACCTCGGACTGTGCAATGTCATTATCGTGGTGCGGAAGGGCGAGATGGATCCTACACGAATGTATGTCCATGTTGTCGCCCAATATCGTACTGGCCATGACCAAACATTCAATGTGCTAACCAGGACAACCAGGACCCTATGCGGACGGCCACGAGGGTTCTCTATGCTTTTATGCTTTCCACAAAGCAAAGTCTACCTTGGAGCGCCTGCCACTGAAGGCCGAAAGCGCACCTATAGGATGTAAATCTCATTCCCAAATTCAGTATGAAATTCTGCAGGGACCAACCTTCTCCCTCTTTGAGGAGTTCTCTATTTTCTTTACTCCAAGGTTCTAGCTTCGCATAAGTATGATTCTCCGAGGAGTCAAAGAGAGCGGTATCAAAGTGCACGCTGCATTCATGCTCGTAGTCGTAAACACTTTCCATGATACGTTTTAGGAATTCTAAGATTTCAAGAACAAACTCCGTCATGCGTTTCAACGCGTCAGGTTTGCAAACCCGCAGACGATTCATATATTTGAAAAAGCGGTCTTCCCAAAAAGCGGCTAGCGCACGTAGAATATATGGATCTGTCACCGAATCCCTCAGTTATGAAACTCGGTTAGCATTGTGTATGAATCTCTCTACCTAGCGAAGCAGAAGGTACGTCCCGAGACTCGTCGAATAGAGACACGGCCGATTATCTATCCTTTTTACCTTGCCGAGTGGCTGAGGGTGCAGATCGGGTACGAATCTGTGCTACATATTTAGATGGCTCATCGTGAACATTGGAGAACAAACGTATGGAAATACCTAGATTCATATAAGACTTTTCGTCTTGTTTCGAGCACTGTTTTTCTAAGCTGGTCACGCTGGAGAGTTTAGATATGTGGACATAGCTTCTGTGACGTTTCCGAGTTTGATTCGATACTTTTTGGTAACCATTTGGAAACCCTTTCCGATACACGGGGTTGCAAGGTGTCTTGAACGTTCGCGAGAAGTTCGGGGGTAAGTGAGGACCTTGAGCACGGCTGACGCGCTCAGAAGATAATCCTCGCCTTATCTGGGATATGAAGGTGATGGGAAGATGATAGGAAGATGCGCCATACCTTGTCATGGATGTCGGTCACGTTTGTGACAAAATGAGCATCATAGCGAAAATGATCAGACATGAGTCTGCGGAGAATATCTTGTATGACGTAGCTCTGTAGACCACATGTTATTGGTGTCACGGAACTGCACGATGGGGCAGGCCAACCTAGCATGGCCCATGTGAGATGCATCGTAAACCGTCAGTCCTCAATGATACCATTTGACCGGGCGGACGCGTGTCACGGTCTGGCTCGACAGAGATAGGTCTTAAAGTGGAATAATAGGTAAAGCAAAACGACAACGTACCAGGAGGAATGCGGTCATATAACTGGGATAAATGGGGGGGGACCTTGGTGTAGGTTATTCCCGTGAAACGCACCGCGCGAGTCATGACACTACAATTAACGAGATCTAGAGTGGCAGACATAAAGAGCTAGCGATGGCATTTATACACCATGTACACTATCCGCCGACTCTGAACCCCTCGTTTCCACACATTCCACCCCGCAACTCGGCGACAAATCTTTTCGATTTTCATCGTCGGCAAGCTCGACCTCCCTTGCCTCCCTTGCCTCCCTTGCCTCCCTCTTCTTCTTCTCCTCCCTCAACTTCCTCAGCTTCCTCAGCTTCCTCAACTTCTTCAGTGTGGCAGGGCCGGGCGTTCCTATTTGAAGGTCGGGCTCGTTGGAGTGGATACAGTGGGCATACATCATGGCATGGAGGTAGCACGCGATTCGGGCCCTGTCTGTCCCGTTTATTTCGAATTCGCCTGTTACAATCCTGAGGTGGTCCGTCCGCGATAGCCAATGGTTGTGGCGGCTTCGGAAATAGATGAGGTCTTGAGATAGAAATATTAGAGATATACTTACAATATGTCTGGGTAGAGATGCACGATGTTGCGTGTTGGCCTTCTCAAACGCCAGGCTACTTCTTCCTTCATATCGGATAGGAAGAAAGTTCTTCGAGTCTGGATAGAAGGAGGTCAGAATGTGTGTGTGTGTGTGTGATTGCATACTCACTCTTTCTCCGTGTAGTCCGACAGTTCCGTCCATGGGGAGTAGGTAGCGTGTGAATGTAACGCTTCGACGAATCTCGTTTAAATAGTGATTCTGGATGACGGCTATTCTAAGTAAACAATACAAAGACGTCTGAACGTTCATGAACCATACAGCAAAAGCACAATATATTATGACCACACCTGTAGCAAGGTGTGATCGAAAGTTCCATCTCTGTCACTTTGTTTTCGAGATTACAAAGTGATAACGTGTACTTGAGGGATCCGAATGATGGTAACACCGTAAATGTAAACTCGAAAAGTATTAGAGGGAGGGGTTGGGCCATATGAGTTTCTCATTGAGCTCTCGCAACCATGCTAAGGTGACCTTCTCCGAGGGGGGGTTATTAGATTGCGCTGCACCGGGCGGGAAAGACTTGAGGTCCGTTTGGAGACAATGCGTAAACATCCTGCACACATCATTTGGTGGTCAGTAAAAAATGATTGTAGAATTATGACTACGACTTGCTTTGCCACAATCTTCTGCTGCCCTGAGATTGTGCTGTCTTCTCTAGCTGCAGCATCCCGACATTGACTGAGAAGAAGGTCAACAAATTCCCAGAACTCATTAGATGACCATATCTTGTCTCTGTTCGTCTCTGTGGTGGTCGGGCTGGCAGTCGCAGTCGCAGTCTTACTGGGAGCTACAACATCTTCAGCTGTTTATCCAGCAGTGGAAATTCCTGTGTTTGCATTACCAATAGCAGCTTTCTTGCGAGCAGCCGTGGTAGCAGTACCTTCGTCCACGACCTGATCGAACATGATCAACGAAGAGCGCTTTTGGATAGGGGGAGGATAGGATTGTTGAATTAGAATCATGAAGATACGCCTTGGGATTGATACATACCAGAAATGCATAGCGTGCCCAATGATTCAATGTAATCTCGAAATGGGTACCTGGTGCCATCGACCTTGCGAGTGCCGAAATGTGTCTCCGTACCTTGATGCTGTTCTCGAGCTTCACATTGGATCTATTGATACGTGATAATGACCACTGCGTTGATCACATACCTTCTGTTTGAGATTGGAATGCTGTGAAGTCAAGTATTCTTTCACCATGCCTGAAACACTGGACAGTATCTCGGGGTCGTCCACAGCCTCCTGTGATAGCTTGAATGTTGTAATATTTTCCTTGAGGTATCCCTATCATTGTTGACACATGATTTTAGTGAATGGCGAAACCTACCATGATCTTGGAGGCAGTGCCAACGACATAGCAGGTAAGATTTGGTGAGAGCAGGCAGCATTGAACACGTTCCTTCAGGGTTTCCTTGAATTCGCTGGACGCGATGAAATTTCGTGCCTCGTCCGTCTTCTGTGCACGTCTCAGAGCAATGAGTGAGGCCTGCGTATAAATCATCATGTCGGCTGCTTTCATCTGCTCGGCATCAGCGAATGATATAGTAAGTTAAAGTTGAAGGAAGGAAACAAACCTGAGAGAAGCTGCTCAAAGCATTGGGAGCAAGGCCCATCTCCGTGCATGTCTTCTCCGCGAATTCTTTGCGTCGCTTCAGCTCACGCTCGGGAATCTCGTCATCCGACAATGTCCGTGTCCGACGATACTGAGATGGTGGGAAAGGGTTGTCTGATGGCTTGTAGATATCTGGTTCGTTTTCCCCTCTTTCGTCCTCGGAGAACTCGTCAATTAGACTAGAGACAGACAGTGACAAACCCTGGGCAGAACAGTTATCAGGGCTTCCAGCCGGCTCACTGGAGAGCCCCATGTCCAGCTGAAAACGGGAAAGGATACTACCCTCCATCAATAATGCAGAGTTCAACAGTGAGCAGCAAGTGACGAAGAAGAGGTGGAACTTGTTTGTTTTTCCAAAATAGTGCTAATACGTAATGTCACATCAAACTGTCGCGTCTTGAAGATGAAAGACATACGACTCGAAGCTAAGCCAACCCTTTATCTGGATGATATCAAGACCATCTCCTTACTGCTCGTGGTATTGATGCTTTTCTTGTAACTCTTTCTCGTACCATCCGTCGCGTCGCATTGACCCGGAAACAGGTCGAGAAGGATGCATTGGAATGGCACGAGGTATTGCGTGTTGTGTGGCAGGCAGAGTATGGCGACGCCCCAATGGAATATTATTTTTGGATTGACGAGTCTGCTGTCAATGATCACACAAACCAAATGATTGCAGGATGGTCTATTTGTGGTCGGGCTTGTGTCAGACGTGCGGCATTCCTTCGTGGCTAGCGGTATTCCATCCGTCCTGCACTATCAGTCAATGGCATCATTGCCCTTGATATCTTTGAGGGGTCTGTAAACAAGGATCGTTTTCTTACCTTCGTCAAGGAGCAACTTGTAAGTTCAATGAGTTGGTTAATCAGCTCATGCTTCCTTGGAACTCAGTTTTTTTTAAAAATAAGGCACCAGGATTGACTCCATTCCCTGGATCAAGTAGTGTAGTCATTCTTGGAAATGCCTCAATCCACCATGATGAAGAACTGCGACGAATTGTTGAGCATGAATGTGGTATGCACCCCATTCATGGGTTTGAAATTGTTCGGTTATGGTGGCTCACCATTTTCAAGGTGCACGGTTAATCTACTTGCCACCCTACTCCCCAGATTTAAATCCAATTGAGCAGGCTTTTCACTCAATCAAATCCTGGCTTCGTCGCCATGAACACCATGTCATAGGTCCTGAAGTCTGGCCATGACTGATTCATCAGGCTACCTTGGGTATTACACCAGACGACGCAGTAGGTTGGATCCAGAATTGTGGATATGACTGGAATTATGGCAAAACAAATACTACTGTAGAGAAACGTAATGACAGTTGCATGGTAATTAAATGAGCATATGAATGGTCTATAAAAAAGGAAAGGATCGAGGCTTTGAATGATACTTCTTCAGTCGAATGCGTTCATTCCACTCACGAGCAAAGGCCCGCAACTCGAGTCCTTTGTGATTGAATAAGTCATCCAAGCAAGAACACAACTCAGTTCCATCGGTGGGAATGGGAGAATGGGGCAAAGATATCTCCCGACGGTGTGTTGGAGTTGTTGGCAAGTCCATGGTGTAGATTTCGAAACCGAGTTGATTGGCCATCAATGACGTGACTGCAGTGAGAAGCATTGTCATCGTGTCAGGTGTCGCTACCGCAGATTGGCGCGGACCCGTGCGACTACGTGATTCTACATCCAGACGACCACCCCGAAAGGCTGTCAACGTATCAGCTCAAATCACAATGGGCTTGCGACCTGCCAACATACCCGTTTTCGAATCCGATAGTCATCCATAGCGTCAGTATCGAACACTACACCGACGACACAAGTTTCCTTTTTCTTCTTCAACAAAGCAGCACGTGCGATCTAGAAGTCATGATCTCTTTCAATCGTCATCGCACCTGTCTTGCCACCACTGATTCAAGGCCCAGTATCATCATAATTTATACCTGAGAAAGCTTCCTTACCTTGGACCAGTCCACCAGAGTTTGAATTGTGGGCCAACGTTGACGCCAGGGCTGAACTGATCAGCAAGATCGTGAACACCAAGGAAGAACTTGATAAATTCGCAACGGCGTATCTCATCCATCACAGTATGGTCACTCTTTATCGTCCGCAGCTTTTTTACTGTCGGTTGTCCTCGACTGCTTGTTGGTTTCTCCATGCTAGAGTAGGTCATAGTCACTGAGACGAGATGGCCAGTAGAATCTACTTGAGGAACAGCTACGTAAGGAATCAGTATAATTGCTCAATTAAAAGTAGTTCATACCGTTGGAAGTTTCCGCTGCAATCTCTGCACGGGGAGTAACTGCAGTGGACATCCCACTCCGAGTTGGTGGAGACTCGGATGTATGTGGCCGCATCAGAGTCAGATCCACGTCAACATTCTTGGGTAAGGGAGTTTGCGGGAGCGGCAAGAGTAACGACCGTGGAGTGCCAGGAGATCCTGGTGTCATCACAGAAAAGAAATGAGCGACTGGGTGAGGAATGAACAAGAGTTAGCAATGAACCGACCTTTTAAATTGTTTATCGTGCATGATCCGACCGGTCCTTTGGAGTCAGTTCTGCCTGGCACATGGATGACTTTCTGAATCTGAAGCAATGACGAACATTGAGGCCGTCAATGAAACCTACCTAGGCAGTGACTAATGTTGCATTGGCGTTTCTTCAAAGTTGCCGGAGGTCATCTGAACAAGTATTTGTTATGTTTGGGTCGCATCCCTGCATACTACACCTACTTTGGCTGCTTTGTGTGTCTCGTGTCATGGACCACTTATCCCTATGATTGGCCGAGTGTAAACAATATCTGATCAGTTGACAATCCGAGCCCGAACTCACATATTCATTGTGTTTAGGATTGCGAAGATGCGAAGATGTAGTATGGTTTATTAGCGTTGAGGTGAGAGTTTTCCGGGCCACGCACGACGCGGCAGCGACAGCATTAGGAGTGTGACGGGAGACTATGACCTTAAGCTAGGGTTTCTAAGGTATTTACAGCGAAACAAATAGAACCAAGTAAGATGCTCCCGCTTGTACTGTGCAGCTTAATATGCAAAGCACTGTAACACTGTTATTATGCTGGACCGCCTGTCACCATTTCAGCCGAGTGTCTTGAGTAATGTTGTCACACTGTCAGATTACCAATAACATAAGAGTGTTTCATTGAAAGGAATGAGCGGTATAGTCAGTCCGACCATACAAAGATAGTGTAGTCCAAGCCCACTACCACTGGATATATGGCCCTGCCCTTTCCCTTCCCCTGTTAGAAAGGTGGTAGGTGGAATGCTAGCCACTTACAGAAGTGATCACAGACATGCTCCCAGGTCATTTGGGCGACCAGGTCGATGTGAGAGGCGTCGAGCGCAATTTGGAAGGCCGAACAGATGGAGATGGTTTCCAGACGGTTGGACGACGGTATGGTAAGGACGGCGCAACAAGCTCAGCGCAGGCTGAACGAGTCGGAACAGACGGGCTAGCTGAATGTCACATGTGCCAGCACGGACAGCGCGAACACAAGGTGGCGTATGATATGGGCTGTTCACATCGCCTACAAGACGATCCAAGCAGCTTATTGAGGCCACAAACCCGCCGCGTTGACGCGGAAAACTCAAGACGAAAGCTGCAAGAAAGTCATAGGGACCACTGCGATAAGATGCTGCACTTACTAGACGAACGGTGACGTAGTTACGCCAAGATCTTATGGGCTGAATCATGAGTCCTGGCATGTGATGTGTGCTAGGACGCAAGTACAGCAAGCAAACACGGATTTGCGTTCATCTTATGCAGCGAGAACTTGGTTAGGGGCAGGTGAAACATGGCGATAGTAACCGATGGGCGATGTTGACAGGGTGTCCCTTTAAAGAGGCGATTCGCGTCATGAACGCGTGGTCAAGTGCCCCCTGTGTTATCCATCTCGCTGCCAAGGTGCATTTCGAAATCATCTACGCTGTCTACATCGTCCAGGAACACTTCACGAGCGGCATGGCCGGCGATTATCGTCATATACGTCGCCTTTTCTGTCGTATTCCACGGGATGGTTTCTACATCTCAGGCTCACGCGTCTCCAACCCTGGTGTTCGTCATTCTTTTGTGCCAAGAGATGTACAGCTCTACTGCAACTTGCACAAGGTTGTCTCATTCGCGCTCTCAAGAACTCATCGCCAACAATGTTACATGATGAGAGGTAAACACTCTTTGCTTTTTCATTAAGCTCTCACTAACCCTTCCATGGCCTTTCAGAAAAACAATATGCGCGCACTTCAAAGCACGAGTACATTCTCTACCCTGGGTGTACACCTACAGTAACTCAACATTTGCAGGTGTTATCGAAGAGAATTTCTCACCTCAACACCCTGAGGCCTCTGAATCCGATGACCCAACGTCCTCCAAATCAACATACTGATATCGTGGTAGTTGCAAGAGAATGTCCATGATTTCAGGTTCTAAATCGCTGTCATAATCCACCTTCAGCATTTCTTCTACCACTGCTTCATCAATGGCATCCTCATCTAAACCTCCCCAATGACTATGAGATATTGGTTTGAGCTGTTGGTTGTCGTCGTTGTCTGCCATGAAAAAAAACAAAACGAAACGAAACGAAACGAAAAAACAGGCTAGGCAACACAGAGTGTTGTGTTTCATTCTTCGTGTACGATACATCCAAACGGACTCGGACGTTCCCGTATTATGTAATCACGGATAGATAAACCTTCGTATCGGCGCGTCTCTACCTCAGTCACGGACTCCGTCTCGTACTGAGGTAAGACCAGCCTTCTTATTGTTCATACATGGTACTTACACACTGTAGTATCCTTCTACAGGTTATGAGCCCCGATCTGGTGCTCTAATAGATCATGCGTGTATCTTCGTGTTCAAAGCGCATATATTCTTCGAGATGTCTAGTACCTCATCAGAAGAGATCAAGCTACCTAAGCTTGTAAAGAACTGGGAGGTTCTCTGTCTCTACGCAAGAGCGTAGGATACTTCCTCTCTTGGAGAAGTATGCGCAGGTATAGTCAAGTAGAGACTTACTTGAGGAGACTTTGGAGCGAAGCAAGAGTGATTGAGTCGAGTAGAGTATGGATTTCTAACTGAGGAGAGCGAGTGTGAGGGAGCTCTCCTCTTATATACAATATAGGATTGTATGTATCTATTTGGACTGGTCCGTGCACAGTCCTGTCTTTCTACCTAATAAGGAAGAAGAGTATGCGATGGAATCGCACTACCTGTCATACATGTTTAGTAAGTATCCGATAGGATCGGTAAGTGAGTCATACAAGATGACTCATAATATGACGTATGAATAGCGAATGATTATCCAATATAAAAATGAATAATTATGATATCAGTGGTATCAGGATAAGAATATCTGAATAGGAAATACCACTTGATATTTGACAGCTTGACGCGTCCGGTAAGGAATGGACCACTTGGAAGGTCCGTCTCCAGCTCACTGCTGGTAGTCAAGGACTTGGTGGTTATCTCGACGGCAGCAAGCAGAAGCCCATTGATCCAGCGGTTGGGAAATCGGTTGGATGGATGGCGACGACTACAGATGAGATCAAGCTGGTCGAAGATTACGAGAAAGATCTTGCGACCTGGTCTGAGAAAGACACGAAGGTGCGACACATGATTGCAAACACCCTCCCGAACACCCTTTTCGTCCGTCTTGTGGGTAAACACTCTGCCCATGAGTACTTCACGACTCTTAGTGCTCTCTTTGAGAAGCGATCCCTTGTGGTTGGTGCTGAGATGCGTCGTCAGCTTGGAGAACTTAAACTGAAGGATGGAGGGGATGCACGTGTGCATATAGAGAAGATCATCGCACTACGTGAGGACCTAGCCTCCATTTGATGCCCAGTCTCAGACGAGGACCTCTTTAACATTGTATATGCGTCACTCCCGCGTTCCTACAATCCTGGTCTCGCAGCCCTCTCCTCAACGATGCGTCTACAGAGCAAATCAATCACCTCAGACGACCTCATGGATGTCATCTTGGAGGAATACGACAGACTCACGTTGCAGGATGGCAAAGGAAAGAAAGCTTTTGGGGGCAAAGACGCAGCTTTCGGGGCAGATGCTTCGTCTAAGAAGGGGAAAGGGAAAGGAAAGAAGTTCAATGGCGATTGCTTCAATTGCGGCTGGTCTGGTCACAAGACCAATGAGTGCTGGGAGGAAGATGGTGGAAAAGCAGGACAGGCTCCGAAGAGCTGGAAGTCACGTGGAAAGAAACCTAAGGACGACGCAAAGTCAAAAGTGTCAGCAAACACGGCCACCACAAATGAACCCGACTGCACTTGGTTTGTCACACTTGACGATGAATCATCCTCCACCAAGACTGTTGATGTGTTTCTCGCTCGTAACGACAACATTCCTGAGCTCTACAACAGTGGCGCCTCTCAACATCTCTCCCCATGCCGTGAATGTTTCCTAAATTTTGTTTCGATCCCACCAAAGCCTATTCAAGGTGCAGACAATGGAACATTTGACGCAGTTGGACGAGGAGACCTACCCGTGTATCTCCAGAACGGCAAATCTCGGTCACAACTCCTTTTGAAGGACGTCTTGTATGTGCCGAGTATGCGGGTAATGCTTGTGTCAATCAGCCGTCTCACGGAGATAGGTTACCATGCAGTTTTTGATGGTGGCATGTGTCAGATCTTCGACGCAGATCGCTCCCTTGTAGGCCAAGTTAAGGTCACAAATGGTCTTTACAAGACTCCTGGTTCTTCTTCTGTAAA